>PVJN01047605.1:0-15937 GCA_004026805.1 Lasiurus borealis
GGGATCACACTTGAGATGCCGCATTTCCAATAATCTTGCAGGTGTTACTGGATGGAGGCCCACACTCGGATTGGCAAGGCCTTAATTAAGGCGCCTTCATGATAGACAGGAGAGACTCCAGACATAGATGGCGTGTGTCTGCCTGATTATAGAGAACATCACCTCAGACAACTGTCTAGTAAACACCTCCTCAGTCCCTCATAAGCACAGAAGCTCTTGAGCCTGCTGAAATCATGGTCCCAATTGTTACTGTCAAAACGAGCCAAACTGGACTCCATTAAAGGCCCTTGTTTGTGATGTTTGGCTCCCTGCCATGAAGAACGCCTGTCATCCATGCACAGAAGCCATCCGTGAGTTGCGGCTGCTCCCTGGCCCTGGGAGAGCACTCAGCCCACCCCTGAGAGTATTTGTAGAGTGAATCACCATTTTCTTCCGTCGCCCCTGGGTTTGGCTTCCATCAACATTTCCATCAATGTTTCCCTCAACAGAGCAGCTGCATTTCATCATGCCTTCCGTTTTCTGGCATTTCTATAATGTGGTCTTAATATGTGAACCCCAAAAATACTTTTCAGAAGAGGTTTACTGCAGAGATTCATTAGAAGGAAAATAACGATTGCATTAGGGCTCTTGTTTTTTTCTTTCTTTGATGCTGCTGAGACTAGGTATGAGGATAATAGTGGGAATGAATTCTTGCAATTCTCTGTTAATGGTGATTGATGAGCTGATGAGACGGCCTAAGTATCCCAGGAACAAGGCCAGTTTTTAATGGCACTTTAATTTGGGAAATTCAGAAGACTTCCTTGCAGAAATTGGAAACTGGAGTGGGTTGGAAAAATAGTTCAATAAATGAGCATGCTTTCAGGCAACATCTAGTCTAAATGGCCTGTGTGATTTCAGAATGTACACTTCAGGTAAAATTTTATAAAAGAAGATAGTTTTGGCAAATAATAGAGTGTCTCATAATGTTTTCATTTCTAATAAACTATTGTTTAGCTACAAGAGAGAAATATCTCCAGAATTTCTATTTCAATATAATGTTTTCATTAGAATATCTATAATGAGGAAATATAACTTTCAGAGATAAATGATGATGCAAGGCTTACTTTGTGTTTTTTATCTAAATGGGATAGTAATGGAGCTTTGAGAGAACTACTCAGCCTTTCTGGTAAACTTGGCCACAAACATGAGAGACTTTTGGACACACCAGCTCCACAGCAAGTAAGGTTGCAATTCTACCCTATAAATATTTTATAATCTATTCCCTCACTCCCCTGTTTACTGCCATTGCATTAGAAATGGCTCTCATCTTCCATTGTACCCCTGCCCAATAGGTCCGACCATTGAAATTAGTGCTCTCACCAGAATGCAAATCTGAGCAGGCCATTCCCTTGCTTAAAATCCATTGGTAGCTTTTACTCCTTACAACTTTCTTTTTTTATGTTTTTTATTGATATTTTATGAGAGAAAGGGAAAAAAGAGATAAAGCAATAGAAACTTCCATAGGGGGCATGCCCCCTATTGAGGATTAAGCCCACAACCTGGGCATGTGTCCTGACTGGAAATTCAAAGTTATACAATTCTGTACAAATGCTAGTTCATGGGTTGACACTCAACCAGTGAGCCACACCAGCCAGGTTCCTTACAACTTTTACTCCTTGAGCTTTAGCAAACATCAGAATCCCCTGCAGGACTTGTTAAAATACAGATTGCTGGGCCTCTCCTCAGAGTTGCTGACTCAGTAGGTCAGAGTGGGACCTGAGAATTTGCATATCTAATGAGTTGCCTCATAATACCAGTGCTGCTAATCTGGGAACTATGCTTCGAGGAAAACTGGTTTTCAGAACAAAGCCCACCAAACTCTTCTTCATCGATGCATTGAGCATACTTTAGAATTTGTCCATGGCTTAATTTCCCAGAAGTGCCCCATCCCCACTCATCTTTGTGCCTACACTGGCATTCAGTCCTATCAGACTACACGACTCCCTGAAACCAGGGCTGTCACAAGGTTGTGGAAGTAGGGTGCTGCACAAATGATGGAGGCATCCTTCACATTCTTTTCTCTCTGTTGGTACTTCCTGGAGTTGACATGGACTCCTCCAGGCCACGTCTCCTTATGGATGTCCACAGTCATACAAAATTGCTTGGAACTTTGTGAGCAAACCATATGCTTTGGGCTTTAAAGCCTGATGGTACCCTATACTCTCAGCCTTTACCCCCTTTTCTAGGTGGGAACTTCTATCCATTCTTTAAGGCCTCCCACTCAAAAAGATTCTTCTTAGAGCAAAGGAAACATTTTTCCAACAGGAAAAGGAAGACTTCTACAGACTCTGGATAAAGCTGTAAATACTCTAGTGTTCAAAATATGTTAAGTGTTCAAAATCTGTGTTTTCTCCCTTAGCTTTTCATAAGTTACCTTTTTTTAAAATATAGTTTTATTGATTTCAGAGAGAAAAGAAGAGGGAGAGAGAGAGAGAAACATCAGTGATGAGAGAGAATCACTGATCGGCCTCCTGCATAACCCCCATTGGGAATCGAGTCCACACCTGGGCTTGTACCCCAACCTAGAATCGAACCATGACCTCCTGGTTCATAGATCAACACTCAACCACTGAGCCACACTAGCCAGGCTGAATTACCTTTTTTTTTAAGAAATAAAGGAATTTATTGTTTGATATAAATTATCTTTTTTAAGAACTAGAAAATTTATATGAAGAAGGGAGGGATGCTTATTTTGACCTAGGTCTGCACAAATCTATTTACATGGACAAGTTGTTTTAACAAATTATGCTTATAAATAAGCATTAAATGGATTATGCAACATTCTTAAGTTTATACTTTAATTAGAGGCCCAGTGCATGAAATTTTTGCACAGGGGTTTGTGTCCCTCAGCCCAGCCTGCACCCTCTCCAATCTGAGACCCCTCAAGGAATGTCCAACTGCCTGTTTAGACCTGATCCTGGTACGAGCCTAAACGGGTAGACATCCTCTCACATTCCTGTACTGCTGGCTCCCAGCTGCTTATCTGCCTGTCTTCCTGATTGCCCCCTAACTGCTTCTGCCTGCCAACTTGATCACCCCCTAACCACTCCCCTGCCAGTCTAATTGATGCCTAACTGCTCCCCTGCCAGCCTGTTTGCCCCCAACTACCCTTCCTTGCAGGCCTGGTCACCTCTAACTGCCTTCCCCTGCAGGCCTGGTCTCCCCCAACTGCTCTCCTCTGCAGAGTTGGTTCCCCCACCAACTGCCCTTCCCTGCAGGCCTGGTCACCCCCAACTTCCTTCATCTGCTGGCCTAGTCACCCTTCACTTCCCTCCCCTGCAGGCTTGATTGCCCCCAACTGCCCTCTCCTGCTGGCCATCTTGTGGCAGCCATCTTGTATACACAATCATGTTTGACCACATGGGGGCAGTCATCTTGTGTGTTGGGTGACAGTCAATTTGCATATTCACATTTTATTGCTCAAACCTGACACTATCTAGATCTATACATTGAACAATCACTTCCTTCACTGGTTGGATTCACTGCAGGTTCCAATCACACTCAAAAAAAAAAAAGTGATCTAGAATGAATACAGTACTTTTCTTTAAGAAAATGGATCCTTCTGTGAAGGTGAAGCTTAAGCTATTATGCAATCAAAAGCAGGCTTCTCAAAGAATACAGTAAAAAGAGAAAAAAAAGCAATTTGCTAGTGTAATGTAAAAAAGAAAGAATTTTAAAAAGTAAGAGCTTAAACCTTGGAAAAGATTATGTCAGTGGACTTGAAAAAATTGTGTCATTGGTCTGTTATCAAAAAATAAGCAATCCTATATAATAAAGAGGTAATATGCAAATTGACCATCACTCCAACACACAAAATGGCTGACCTATGTGGTCAAAGATGGCCACCCCCATGTGGACACAAGATAGCCAGTAGGAGAGGGCATTTGTGGGTGACCAGGCCGCAGGAGAAGGCAGTTGGGAGGGACCAGGACTGCAAGGAAGGGCAGTTGGGGGCAATCAGGCCTGAAGGGGAGGGCAGTTTGGGAGGACCAGGCCAGCAGGGGAGGGCAGTTGAGGGGGACCAGTCTGGAAAGGGATGGCAACTGGGTGTAACCGGGTCAGCAGGGGAGCAGTTAGGTGTTGATCAGGCTAGCAGGAAAGTGGTCAGGAGGTGATCAGGCTGGCAGGCAGAAGCAGTTAGGGGCAATCAGGCAGGCAGGCGAATGGTTGGGAGCCAGTAGTTCTGGATTGTGAGAGGATGTTCCATATTGGAGAGGGTACAGACTGGGCTGAGGGACACACCTCATGCACAAATTATGTGCACCAGGCCTCTAGTTTTTAATATGAATTTCTATTGTTAAAAAATCTGTTGGTAGTTAAAACTTTCAGGTTGATTTTGGGCCATGTGGGAATAGCAGAAATGACTATTTATTTTGGGAGATTAAGAAATACTTGGATTCTTGTCCAATTTACATTGAACATCATTCTCATTTTCTCCAGTTTCTTGCACTTTTCCCTTCTTTTTTGGTGGTTTATTTCTTTGAGACAGTTTCATGCGGTGCCTGCTCTGTGTGAGACTATAATCATTGCCTCCCATAATTATAGAATCCTGTTTGAGAGATAAAACTATCTCCTATGAAATTATCAAATTATTATTTAACAAGGTTGTAAGGTTTTATGGAAGGAACAGAACCTGATCAAAAATCTGGCCAACTTAAGCTGAAAGGAGGGAGGGGAGAGACAATGGATTGGGAGGTGCTGTAAGGCAGAAACTGAGACTCCCTGCAATGCCAGTTTGTCCCCCCTCCTTCTGGAGTGCTGCCATTAATGTGACTCCATCCCAGCGACTCCAAATCTCCAGGTCTCTGAGTTCAAACTTCACCTATCTGAGAGGAGGAGACTCTGGGCCATGGAGGTAAGGCTGCCAGATCAAATACAGAATGCCTAGTGAATTTCATATGCACAGCAAATACTTTCTTAGTATAGGTTTGTCCCATAAAAGAAATTGATTCAAATATAACTGAGCATCGTATTGTTGTTTCCTAACTCTGGCAATCCTGCAGGTGGGCAGCAGAGTGCAGGCAAGAATGCAAAGGGAGACCATGTGAGTTTGAGTACCTGCAAGAAGTGTCACTGACACCTTCTATCCATTTATGTGGTCAACCCAGGGAATAAAGAGTATGAGCATCCAGAGAAGGCAGGCCACCACAGGATCTGGAGCCCCAAAGAGGGCTTCAGAGGAAGTGGCAGAATGTGGGCCCATGAGGACAGTGGGAGAAGGGGAAAAGGGGGTAGTGACTGGTGGGATGAAGGGGAATGCGGAGGGGAAAATTCAAACACCAAGTGTGAGTGACAAGGAATAGAAGGATGAAAACTCGCTAAAAAACACATGAAAGTAAAACAGTCTTTACAAGGGTTTCAAAGTGAGAATCAAGCAAACTTCACTGGGGATGAATCCAAATAGCGTGTAATTAACATAACCACTTATATCTGTGATTTTGGAAAGTAATATGTGTTCATCTATATTTTCCTTTTGCTCACCGTTCTGGGTTCACTTCAGCTCAGCTAAGTAGAAGAGACAGCATCTTAGAACATTGGTAGCTGTTTAGAAAAGTCCAACTTAGGGAATTCTCAGTTCATTCGCACCTTCTGCCCTTGTGGCCTCCTATTGAAGCCATGCATGCGAATGTGCTCTTTGTAGCACATTCCCCTAAGCCTCAGGGTCACACACAGAATAAGGAACTGGATTCTTCTTAAGGCCCAATAGGAATAGATATATTATTTGGAAAGTTCTCAAATAAGTTAATAATTAACAATTTTAGCACTTCATAGCTTGCAAATACTATCATATATTTTCTCTTATTTGTTCTTGTATTGGAGATATCTAGAGAAACAGAGTCAATAAAATATGTACACATGTATACACATGTATACTTACATAAAATAGATAAATAGAATGATACGTGTCTGTGTGTGTGTGTGTACAGAGAGAGATAGACAGCCATTAAGAAATTAGCCATGTAATTCCATAAGGACTGACATGTCTAAAATCCACAGGGGAAGACAGCAGGCTGGAAATTTGGGTAAGCATTGTTGTAATATTTAGTCTGAGAGGCCACGCAGACTGCAAACTCAGGGAGGGTTTCTGTGTTGCATTCTTGAGGCAGAAATGCTTCTTCTTTGGAAAACCTGTCTTCATTCTTAAGACCTTCAGCTATTGTGTGAGGTTCACTCATTTTACGGAGGAAAATCTGCTTTACTCAACATCTACTGATTTAAACATTAATCACATCTAAAAAGTACTTTCACAACTTCTAGACTGGTGTTTGATCAAGCAACTGGGCAACACAGCCTGGACAAGCTGACACGGTCCTCAATGCAATGCTGCCTATCTAGTATTTATTTTCCACATTATCTAGATGAGACTACTGAGTTCCAGAAAAGCTAAGTCCCATGTTACAGCTACCTCCTCTCACTAGGCACTTAGTAGACTCCCTGAATCTTTATTTCTTTATAAAGTGAAAAATGGAGTGTTCAAAAATACTGTCTGATTTGAGTGCTCTATGAATTTTTTAAAGCCTTGGTATCAAGCTAAATGAAATTCTGTTCAAAGGATGCACTCCACTCATGTCCTTCCTCCCAGGTCTATCATTCGTGCACTAAAGAGGGGAGTCTGAGCTCTTAGTTGTGCTTTCTTGGGAGAAGAACCACAGTCCCTGCCCCTCAGGAGCTAGCAGAGACAGGGAGTTCATGTCCCTCCAAGCTCACCCAGTCTCTGTTTCTCTGCTCTCTGGCTCCTGGAGACTTCTGTAAGAACAAATTACCTAGAAAGAGGTTGCCTGATTATTGGAGTGGGTGTAAGATGAAAGGTCTTTCCATCTCTCTCCTGTTCCTTTCTTAGCAGAATTGCTATGAATAATATTAAAGTTCCCTTTACCAGCCTTCTGCCAAATGGTTTGCTTCCTAAAATCGAATCCTTTCAAACACA
Organism: Lasiurus borealis; assembly: GCA_004026805.1. Classification (NCBI taxonomy): domain Eukaryota; kingdom Metazoa; phylum Chordata; class Mammalia; order Chiroptera; family Vespertilionidae; genus Lasiurus; species Lasiurus borealis. Next base: position 6,968 of record PVJN01047605.1, read on the forward strand.
GAAATATATCACGGGGAGCAAAACAAAGTTTATTTCAGGAGATACCGAGAAAATATCAAAACACTATCTTTAGTCAGAAGAGAACCAGAACATCTCCTCTCAAAGAATTGTTTTTGTATGTGAGAAAGAAAAAGCCAAAAGAAGAATTTGGTAAATACGTACACCTGGTTGCTTCTCTCACCTCCCTCCCCCTACACACCAACCAAAATGAAAGGCATTATGCAAGCTTAGGAATGAGATCAACATGTGATGGTTAATTAAGTCTTTGCAAACTCTATCCAACAGCCCCCAGATGTGGAGGGAGAGAACTGAACTTCTGGGTTTATGGTACCCATAGGGCCAGAATAAGTAAAAGTCAACAGAACCTTTTAGTGACTCCGTCTTCGCATGTGTGTTGTTATGCAAATCAGCTGAGACTTCTTGAGCATGGACTCTCTCTCATCCTGGGCCGGCCAAGGGAACATCTGAGAGAAGAAAGGACTAGTGGCAAACCCAGGGCCACCAGCCTTAGAGGAGACATTAATCAAAGAGCCCAGATGCTAGAATTTCTGTCAGAGACTGTTCTTCCTCTGGTGCAAGTTAAAGCATATACTTTCTGGTTTCTATATCCAGAAGTCTTCTTGGAAATAGCTGGAAATAGAAGATGGGTGGGATGAAACACATGAGATTCTTACCAACTCCCCACTTCTTCCTTCAACAAATAGTTCGGCCTTTGGTTTGTAGGCTCAGAAATGCCACTGTGCTTTGTCCTTTTCCTGAAAGGAGATAATTAGACATGTTTCTAATGATGCTTATCGCAGGCCTTTTCCTTCCTATCAGTTTAAACAAGTTATTTTCTCCTGAAAATTCCAGTCATTGTGTTTCCCCATGTTGTTTTCTATTGCTGATCAAGCTTTCTAAAATTATATTATATCCCAAGAAGATAAACCAGGAATTGCTCTATATCTCACTCATTTTTACCTCTCAGCATGTATTTGAGAAGGGAGGGAGGGAGGTTGGTTCTGGCAGAGTGGTGGGAGAAAGTATCTGTGCTAATTTCAGTGCAAGGCACAAAAGTTTCCATGTGTTTCTGTGGAGTGCTGAATGTCAGTGATTATAAAGCAGATTATCACATAGGAAGCCCAAGCTAGAACATTTTCTACATGTTTTAAGGCACAAGGCAGATCAAGTTTATCCAATACAACCTCAGTCCAAATCCTTTTTGAGATATAACTGATACATAACATTGTATTAGTTTCAGGTTCCCAACAAATTATTTCATACACATACTAGTACTGTATGTATTGTGAAATAATCACCACAATTAGGTTAGCTAGCATCCATCACCTCATAGTTACAATTTTTTTCCTTGTGATGAGAACTTTTAAGGTCTACTCTCTCAGCAATTTTCAAATATATAACACAGTATGGTTAACTCTAGTCACCATGCTGTACATCACATCCGAGGACTTATTATTTTATAACTAGAGGTTTGTAACCTTTGACCCCCTTCATTCATCTCTCTCTCTCTCTCTCTCTCTCTCTCTCTCACACACACACACACACACACACACACACAAACACACACACACACGACCTCTGTCCAACTCTTAAATATTGTTGGCAAACTAGATGGTTCTGAATTAAGGCAAATAAACTATAGTCATCTGGGTTTGGCCTGGAAACCGCTGCTTGGGTGAGAGGATATGTTGGAAAGTGTTGAAAATATGAGCATTAAAGGGTCTGCAATTGTATTTCAATGGGGGAGAAACCGTTTGTGTTTCTTATTTCCTCTCAGTTCTAGCCAAAGGCTATTCCAGGCACATCCCCAGCCATTCTTACACTCACCCTAACTTCCATATATACAATAGGAGGCCTCATGAGCAAGATCTGCTTGGATCCCTAACAACCTCTAAGACAGGGAGGCAAGTGGGAGGCACCTCATTTTGAGGATGTGGTAACTGAGGCTGGAAGTGGGAACTGAATGGTCCCAGCAGCCAGCGGGTGTAGAGCCATGGGTTTTAGTTCCTTGTCCTGCATTCTTTCCACATAAAAAACTCCCATTATTTCTCAAGGACATAAATCAACAAGTTTGCAAATTGAGGCAAGTCTCCAACTGCTTGACTTCCTATCACACAGAGAAATCAATGCAACCAACTTTTGGTACCTCTTTATGCAAGTGCTAGGGTCCCTATTCTTAACTCCATGTGATCTGGGAATATCTAAGTGAAGAACTAAAACTATTATCCAGGCGATTCAAAAGGGAGGAAGTTTCATCCAGAAATAATGTCTGTTCCCACTCAATGTTTGGAACATGCACAGCATGATATTTTTCAAAGCCTTCCCATTTGAGTTTCCTAAGCAACAAAATTGGATGTTAGCAATTCAACCTAAGTTAAAGGACCAGGTGTAACTTGTCCTGGGTTTGGTTTGCAGACATGACTGGAATTAGCAATTTTTTTTTCATTGAGAAAGAGAATCACCAAGTGTCAGAGGTGAAAGGAACCTTACAGTTGACCTAATCCAGATTACCCAGGGGATTGACCAGTAGTATCACACAGATAACTGTTTATAATTTGCATCTCCTTTACCCTATACAAACACAGGTCTGTTTGCTGGAGCCCTGAAAGCCACTTGTTGGAGGTTACAGAATGGAAAACCCTACTCCAGCATAGTTATGATAAATGAAGCAATAGCTAAATGCCATTAAGGTTTGCTGTACTAAAGTAAATCTCCATGTTGGGAAATGTATCCCATAGCTTAGAGCAAAAATTCACTTTTGTTATATTTATCGTGTTAAAAGAAACTCTAATAAGACAATAAGCTTACATTTGGCTTATTGCATCACCCATCATCCTTGGTATATATTGAAAATCTGCCTAGGAGGTTGTCTTTCTGGAAGAACTCCAAGTTTCACATGATATTTAAAAATAAGCAATTTCTTTACAGTTGGCAGATTGAATTTGAACATGAATAATGCACGTCAATATCTTATGGTTTCTTTAACATGAATAGGGCCCTAGGGATTTGAATGTTTGTTTGGTTTTCTTTTTCTTCTTCTTCTTCTTCTTCTTCTTCTTCTTCTTCTTCTTCTTCTTCTTCTTCTTCTTCTTCTTCTTCTTCTTTTTTTGGCTGGGTACAGTGAACTTCATTGATGGTACATGACAAGATTGGCCTCTTTAAACCCTCCCCTTTTTCAGGGTGTCTGGGATGGAAACCATGGTCAGGAGATTCTCAGTATGTTGGGGGATTGGTCTGGAGCAAGGACTTCCCAGCAATTAATGGCCTCTCTTCCTCTTGCTGGGGCTGGTGGTCCAGGAGACTCTTACTCCTTGGAGGCCATGTGGACCATGAAGCCCACCACCCTGTTGTCATAGGAGACAAACTAGTCTTCAGTGTAGCCCTTGATGCCTGCTTCACTACCTTCTTTTTTTTAAAATATATTTTATTGATTTTTTACAGAGAGGAAGGGAGAGGGACAGAGAGCCAGAAACATCGGTGAGAGAGAGACATCGATCAGCTGCCTCCTGCATGACCCATACTGGAGATGTGCCCACAACCAAGATACATGCCCCTAACCAGAATCAAACCTGGGACCCTCCAGTCCACAGGCCAACGCTCCATCCACTGAGTCAAACCGGTTTCGGCTCACTACCTACTTGATATCATCATATTTGGCAGATTTCTCCAGATGGCGGGTAATAAATTCAGGACGGGGACACGGAAGGCCATGCCAGTGAGCTTCCCATTCAGCTCAGGGATGACCTTGCCCACAACCTTGGCAGCGCCAATAGAAGCAGGGAAGATGTTCTGGGCAGCCCCTCAGCCATCACGCCACACCTTTCCAGAGGGGCCACCTATGGTCTTCTGGATGGTGGTAATGCCAAAGTTGTCATGGATGACCTTGGCCAAGGGGGCCAAGCAATTGGTGGTGCAGGAGGCATTGCTTACAACCTTGAGGGAGTTGTTATACTTGTCATGGTTCATACCCATCACAAACATGGGAGCACCCACAGAAGAGGCAGAGATGATGACCCTTTTGGATTCGTCCTTCAAGTGAGCCCCAGCCTTCTCCATGGTAGTGAAGACACCGGTGGACTCCACAACATACTCAGCACCAGCATCACCCCATTTGATGTTGGCGGGATCTCACTCCTGGAAGATGGAAATGGACTTTCCATTGATGACAAGCTCCCTATTCTCAGCTTTGACTGTGCCTTTGAACTTGCCAGGAGGTTCATACTGGAACATGTAGAACATGTAGTTGAGGTCAATGAAGGGGTCATTGATGGCAACAATATCTACTTTGCCAGAGTTAAAAACAGCCTGGTGACCTGGCGCACATTGTAGCCAAACCCATTCACTCTGACCTTCACCATCGTGTCTCAGGGTTATGGCTGGCACTGCGCAGGAGGAGAGGCTGTCCGACGAACCGGAGGGGCAGAGAACCTGTTGTTGCTGTTTTTCTTTAAGAATTATTTTTCTTCAATAATGTACTCCAAATCAGGTTGTGCACATGCTAAATTTTCAAGTTTGAAGGTAGCCATATTTGTTAAATTGCCACCAACTGTACCACAGACTGCATTAGTAATACAGTGTTTTAGTATTTCCCCAAAGTAAAGTAAAATGATCTCCAGTCTCACTCTGATTGTGAAGTCAAGGAATTTTGAAGGTCCTCTTTGGACCTTGCACTTTGTTCTTTGTCCAAAAGGTTGGAAGACAACAGAATGCTTTCATTTATATTTCTATTTTCTCCTTGCTCTTTGAAGTGATAAACATCAGTAAAATACAGCCAAAATAGGTGAACAGGTAAGATATGGAAAATCTAGAATATAGATAATCAGTACAAGAATGCTGGCAGCCGAGACCAGTTTGGCTCAGAGGATAGAGCATCAGCTTGCAGACTGGGAGGTCCCGGGTTCGATTCCAGTCGGGGGCATGTACCTTGCTTGCGGGCACATCTCCACTGTGGGGCGTGCAGGAGGCGGCTGATCGGTGTCTCAATCTCATCGATGTTTCTGACTTTCTGTCTTTCTCCCTTCCTCTCTGTAAAAAATCAATAAAATATATTTTAAAAAAAAAGAATGCTGGCAGCCATCCCAATATTAAGGTATATTAGCAACAGTTACTTTCTAGAAAATACAGAAGGAGCCTAAGAGTGGATGGCAACTCTGACCAGTGCTTTCTAAGGAGTATTTTAGTGACCAAATATAGTAAATGTCACTTTGCCATTGGCCTGTGAGGGTAGACATTGGAGGTGAGCATTCGCAACTTGCCTTTAATAAACCCCCTGAGAGGGGATTTGTAACTTGAGCCTTCAGATTCTCCTAGAGTAGGTGAGAAGAACCTTTAAAATATTTCCCATTGCTTGGGAATCATTGGAAATTGATCTGCATTTTTAAAGGAAAATCTGAAGTATACTCAAGTAAAAGGGACTTAGTTTTGTTTGAGAAAAAAATATATAAAAGAACTAATAATTAAGTACTGTTCTTTAAACTAAGGGAACCATATATCTTTAATTACCAGGTGTACCTGGTAAGAATTCGGATTTTGTAATCAAAGAAAACACAATAATTTTGAGAGAAACATCAAAAGTGCTTTACTCAAAATAATGTTTATCCCAAGCTACACATTTCCCCATTTTTCACGTCCCAAAAGAACTTTTCCTTTTTTGAGGCAAACCATTCAGAGACCCAGTTTTCCATTTCTTTTGAAAGTGCTGCTCAGTAAGTGTGTGTGCGATCAATGGAAACAAGTGGTAATCGAAGGCCAAGGTCTGGTAAATACAGCAGGTGGATAAATACTTCCCAGGCAAGATCTATTAAAGTGTCTTTAATTGGTTTTGAAGAGTGTGATAGTGTACTACCATGACACAAACTTACTCTGCTGTGTCTTCTGGCCCATTTTGGTCATTTTATGATCAAAGCGTGGTTCAAAATGATTATTTGTTCTCGGTAGCGATCAGTATTAATGGTTTCACCTGGGTTTGGAAGATCATAATACACCACATCTTACTGATCCCACCGAACGTAGAGCATTGTCTTCTTTCTGAAGCGATTTGGCATTACAGTTGATGTTAATGGTTGACCTGGATCAACCCATGATTTTTTGCGTTTGGGATTCTCAAAATAAATCTACTTGTCATCACCAGTCACAATTCAATGCAAAAAAAGATTTTTTTTCGTGCTGTTGAAGCAACATTTTACTGATGACTTTTCAGTTTTCCATTTGTCTTTCATCAGTTGATATGGCACCCTATTTTCCTTCCTTTAAAATATTTCCCATTGCTTGTGAATCATTGGAAATTGTTTGCTCAGCAATGTTTAATCTTTCTGCAAGTTGTTTTTGAGTTTGACATGCATCTTCATCCACTAATGCTTGTAATTGTTGGTCTTCAAACTTTTTCAGTTGTTCTGGATATTCTTTGTCTTTCACATCAAAATCATCACTTTTAAAGCGTTTAAACCAGTGTTCACAAGTATCTTGAGATGGAGCACTTTCATCATAAGCTTCCCAACATATACGATAACTTTCAATAGCATTTCCTTCAAAATAAAGTAATGAATTAAAACTTTCTGTAAATGCTCTCTTTTTTGGCACAAATTCAACATTTTTAAGTGTAAAAATATCTATTAACACCTTTAGAAAATATGACATACGAAGTTTTGAAGCTTGCTATCAATATAACAAAATAGCATACATATCAAATTGCATATATATCAATATATGTGTAACTCCATCTATTGGAAAAAATCTGCATTATTAACCTGTACACCTGGTAACAACTGCAACACATTCTGAAATATATCATAGTTTTACTTATAGCAGGAAGAAAGTTAGGAGCTGGAAGAGAAAACAATGAAAGGTACAAAGGAGGCAGAAGGGGGAAAGCTAAGAATGACCCAGAAGTAGAGAGCCTGGAAGGATAAAGAGAAGGGGGAGCAAAAAGAACAAGAGAAAAGAAGTTTAGAAGTCCTGATGTCAGAGTTAAACTAGTTTTTTCACAGTCTGATGTTGACTGAGCTGTATGGCCTCAAGATGTTTAATCATTGTCTTTTGAAATGTATACTAGATGCTGAATCTCTAAGCTGTCACTGTCAGAAATACAAATAATAACTAAGACCAGTGACACCTCTTAAGGTCATTGACAAAGGTGGATGAAACCAGGCCAGACTACTTAGGTAAGGGAGGTTTCCAGTTTCTTCCTCCTCCAAGAATTGAGTGCTCTAGGTACACAATCTTTACTTAGCAAAAAAGTGCCTCATTCCACTGCCCTCAAACCTTGATCTCCATGCTTTGCCATATCAACTTGGAACACTGGGTTCAGATTAGGAAATCCACTTGGGCTGCCTATATCTTACGTGGTTTTACAGATCCCCCACATACTTGTTCTTGACCTTCCTCTTTCAAGACCGAAGTCCTGTTCATTTCAGCCTCTAGTAACAGAAGGAGCTTTCATTTAATTAGCAATGTCTGTGTGCCATGTAAATTTCACAACCATGAAATGACTGGGCTTGTTGCTTCATTCCACAGTTTTGTAAACTGAAACACAGAGAGGTTAAATAACTTGCTCAGAAAGGTTAAATAGCACAGTAAATGATTCCCACAAAAGTGTCCAAGCCCAAGATGTCTGGCTCTAAAGTCCATTCAGTTGACCCTTGTCTTCTATATTATTGAGCCTTCCCAATCTGACTTCTCAGTGCTACTCCTTTGCCTATGTCTGCCCTGCACCCAGATCATTGTGAACAGACTTCAAATTTCTCTTTGTGAAACCTTCCTGGACTGAAGGAAATTGGCTCATCATCTTCCTTCCCCACATGAGGCTACCTAGAGGTCCACACATCCCAAGACAAAGGCTTGCCTGACTCAATTCTGTCACCAGTGCTAACCACATAAGTAGGATTCATTGTAAGAGAATCACTTGTCTTCGGTGACATATTATCTCTGCAAGTGTAGGTCTGCATTTGTGATTTTAGTTGTAGAATAAAACTTCTAGAAATCATGAAACCCTTCTAGCATATGGCAATTCACTTAAGAAAATACCAGGGAATTAAGAGAAAAAATTACCAATAACTAAGAGAAAAGAGATGATTACTCCCCCAAAACTATTCCAAGGGGTGATTATTCCCACAAATGTTCCTAAAAACAATGAGCAGTGATGGGAAGAATGGATGTTTTTCAAATCACTTAGGCCCTAGAATTTAAATATATATTACATTAGGTTTCTAAGTGCAATGAACTCATGAAAAGTGATTATATTTTTATTAGCTCAGGAATTTCAGGTTGCAAAGTTACCTTCTTGGACTATCCTTGAGCAATCCATATCCTTTAAAGAATGGTGAACCCATGTGTCCTAGCTGCCTAAGCAAACAAGAGGATCTGCTCACTTGGGCTTTCTTCTCTTTTCCAGATCTTGGCCATTGTGTCTATCCTGTTCATCGTACTCTCCACCATTGCTCTGTCTCTCAACACCCTCCCGGAGCTTCAGGAGACAGATGAATTTGGACAGGCTAGTGACAACCCCCAGCTGGCACATGTGGAGGCGGTGTGCATTGCTTGGTTTACCATGGAGTACCTTTTACGCTTCCTCTCCTCACCAAACAAGTGGAAATTCTTTAAAGGCCCACTCAACGTCATTGACTTGCTGGCCATCTTGCCCTATTATGTCACCATCTTCCTCACAGAGTCCAACAAGAGCGTGCTGCAGTTCCAGAACGTGCGGCGCGTGGTCCAGATCTTCCGCATCATGCGGATCCTCAGGATCCTGAAGCTCGCCAGGCACTCGACAGGCCTGCAGTCTCTGGGTTTCACCCTCAGACGGAGTTACAATGAGTTGGGCTTGTTGATACTGTTTCTGGCCATGGGGATCATGATATTTTCCAGCCTGGTGTTTTTTGCGGAGAAGGATGAAGACGCAACAAAGTTCACCAGTATCCCGGCATCCTTCTGGTGGGCCACCATCACCATGACCACTGTAGGCTACGGTGACAT
>PVJN01047606.1:0-15937 GCA_004026805.1 Lasiurus borealis
CTCCCCTGCTAACCTGGTCACTCCCAACTACCCTCCCCTGCAGGCTTGGTTCCCACAATTGCCCTCTCTTCCAGGCCTGGTTTCCTTCAACTGCCCTCCCCTGCAGGCCTGGTCCCCCCCAACTTCTCTCCCTGCAGGCCTTATTGCCCCCAACTGCCTTCCCCTGCTGGCCTGATCTCCCCCAACTCTCCTCCCTGCAGTCCATCTTGTGGCAGCCATATTGTGTGCACATGGGGACAGCCATCTTTGACTACATGGGGGCAGCCATCTTGTGTGTTGGAGTGATGGTCAATTTGCATATTACTCTTTTATTAGATAGGATAACATTTTTTCACTTTGACATTGGGAACATCTGAGACTTTTATAGAAAATACGTTTTTCATTAGTTTTAGTTACCTTATTAACTAATACGCATTGAATACCAACATAGGTGTACAGTTGCTTCTTTTCGTTACTGCTCACGATATCTGTTTCATGTATAACTGTAGGGCCGCCTCTTCTCCTATCCTGACACTCACCGCCACCGCCTGGGACCCAACTACCTGCAGATCCCTGTGAATTGTCCCTTCCGTGCTCGCGTGGCCAACTACCAGCGTGACGGCCCCATGTGCGTGGTCGACAACCAGGGTAGGCCTGAGGCTCCGGCTCCCGGGGAGGGCGGAGGGCACTGTGGGCAGAGGGTGGGACAGCGGTTTCCGGTCTGGCCCCGGGGGACCTCAGCTCTGGGAAGGGGCTCACAGAGGCACTCCTGCCAACCACATAATTTTTGCCCAGCAGTGAAGGTCGAAAGTGCCCGAGGACTCTCCATACTGTTACCTGTTTTATATGTTTTGTGGAGAGTTTTACCTCTGGTTTTCCTTGCGATCCATCCTTATAGTGAGAGGCAGGGAGGAAGGACTTGCCCAGCGAGTGTCTTAGCGTCATGTCTAACACAGGGGTTAGGTTTTAAAGATGCCTCCGAAGTGGACAGGTCCTTATACTACCCCAGCTTTCCTGTCTTTGCACTTCTGCCAGGGCTCTGGAGAAGTCTAGCTAGAATTTGGAGGCGCTGGAGGAGCTAGAAAATAGGGGAGATAGAGAATAATCACAGGGTTCTCCCCCACTGCTTTTTGTTAAGTGGATAGAGTTGAATTCATGTAAATCAGCTGGTGAGATGAAACTCTGCTGCATTTTGCTTTTTGGAGCTCGTTGATCACATTTATGGTTTTCCCCTTTAAGTTACAGTTTTGGGTGACCATGTACAAACAGCTTCAATTTCTAATAATTGTCCCAATCAGAGAATGCTTAGTGAGTGTTTTTTTCCTTTCAATGTTCCACAGTTTAGTATAGATCATAGTTTCCTTTTTTATTTTCCTGTTTAGGACACGTGTTTTAGTAATAGGCTGCTTACATTGATCTTTGCAGAAATCTTACTATTCAGTTATAGCTATAGCCCCAGATGTCAATATTCAAACAAAGGTAATTTTTCTGAGATAAAGATTTTACAGGTGCCCTAAAGGATATTTGGAAACTGTAAGATAAAAGAAAAGGGAGAAGAAAAAACCACTTGTAGTCCCAACCCCCACAAATGTTGTTACATTTCTTGCCAGTCTTTTATGAATTTTTTTATCCACTTCTGATTGTTTTGCATATTTAATTTTGGGCCTTGCACTTGTTACTGTTATCACTAAGCCTTTTCCATTATTTAACAAGTCTATATGCTCACTTAATGATTGCATTGAGTAGTTACCCTATTTCTGCTTTTTGAGCTTTGTAGAGGTATGGAATGTATTATTGCGCAAAGTAATTGATACTTCTTGTGTCTGTCTTCTGCATCTTTGTTCTAACGTGATTTTTTATTTCATTCCTATCCTTGGTCCTTTGTTATTGAGACTGGCTGTTACTGGGAACTGTCCACTTGGGAAGAGTCAGAGAGGTTCATGCATGTTTTGGAACTTCGTTAATAATTAGTAATTGTGCCGAGACCAGTTTGGCTCAGTGGATAGAGTGTTGGCCTGTGGACTGAAAGGTCCCAGGTTCAATTCCGGTCAAGGGCATGTACCTTGGTTGGGGGCACATCTCCAGTGTGGGGCGTGCAGGAGGCAGCTGATCAATGTCTCTCATTGATGTTTTTAGCTCTCTGTTCCTCTCCCTTCCTCTCTGTAAAAAATTAATAAAATATATTTTAAAAAATAATTAGTAATTGTTTCTTTTTTTTTTCTCTCTCTCTCTTTTTTTTGTTAACCCTCATCTGAGGATATTTTTCCATTCATTTTTAGGGAGAGTAGAGGAGAGAGGGAAAGAGAGAGACATCGATGTGAGAGAGACACATTGACTGGTTGCCTTCTGCACGAGCCCCGACTGGGGCCCGGGCCAGGGAGGAACCTGCAACTTAGGTACATGCTCTTGACCGGAATCTTACTTGGGACCCTTTGGTCCACAGGCTGCCGCTCTATCCACCGAGCCAAACCAGCGAGGGCAAGTAATTGCTTCTTGTTTACCATTTGGACGGTATACATGTGAAAAACTCTTTGTGTATGTATCCGGTACAACCTTTGCCTCCTTGTTCGGGGCTGTGCTCTGAAAGTCCAGGGAAATGCTTACTTGTTCCCAGGAGTCAGTGACTTGAAGACAGATGGTCAGAGCTTATTTGGAAAGAGAACTGAAACATTACTCAACTGGGCACGTTTCGAAGAACGTGCACTACATGCAGGAAACCACTGCGGGGGCTGGCTGTGGGCGCTTTGCTGTCCAGGAGACGTGGGTGACCTAGAATGCGTTTCTGGAGCTAATGATCGGGCTCCATACGCGGGTGCTGTCCTCCCTCTTTGTGCATGCGCGTGGGACCTTGATCAATGTGATAGGAGGCACCCCTTAATTATCCGCTCTGGGATGTCCGTGTGTTCTGGCAATGGGCTGCGTAAAATCCCAGCCCCAGACTGGTTTCTCCAGCCGCTTAGCATGTTTCTAGGCCCCTCCTTTAGGCAGTGGCGTGTGCAGATAAGCCAGGCTTCTGCTGATACCGGCCAAAGCAGAGTGGAGTTAGAAAAATAAATATGCCAAGAAGGGGGAAAAAAGCTTCATTTTTTTTCCAGAAGTCATAAACATTTTTTATTGTAGTTCTCACTTTTTTCCCTGTAAGACCAGATAGATGATACTGATATACTAGAAATATATCAAAGTTTTTTAAAAAAATATATTTAATTGATTTTTTACAGAGAGGAAGGAAGAGGGATAGAAAGTTAGAAACATCGATAAGAGAGAGAGACATCTATCAGCCACCTCCTGCACGCCCCCTACTGGAGATGTGCCTGAAACCAAGGTACGTGCCCTTGACCGGAATTGAACCTGGGACCTTTCAGTCCGCAGGCCCACACTCTATCCACTGAGCCAAACCGGTTTCGGCTCAAAGTTTTAATAATTCCTATTTTATTTATTTTTGGAGAGAAGTCAGAGTGAAGTAGAATTGAATAAAGTCATAATAATACAGGATCTAAGAACCTTAACGAAAAGCCAACCAGAGCTGTGTCATAGGAATGCAGTGTGTCCTGGAATGGAAGAGACAGAGACCCCGAGTTCTGGTCCCAGATCTCCCCCTAATTACTGCTTACATCTCAGGGCTCTGTCATTGAGGGAGCGGAGCTGGAACGTGGAGTTGCTCCCAAGAATTGTGTGACTCAGCGTTTGAGTCGAACCTGAGCTCGCGTGAAATCCTCAAGTTCAGAACATGCCCGTGTGTCTCATTTTCTGTGGCAGGGGGTGGTCAAACCAAACCCCAAGAAATGTGTTTGTCCTGGCAAGCGGCAGATTTCACAGATTCCATCACTGACGTGTTCAAGGGGAATTTGAGATCGCTTCGTTAAGACCCAGAGTGAGCTGAGACCGGTTTGGCTCAGAGGATAGAGTGTCAGCCTGGGGACTGAAAGGTTCCAGGTTCGATTCCAGTTGGGGGCATGTACCTTGCTTGCGGGCACATCTCCACTGTGGGGCGTGCGGGAGGCGGCTGACCGATGTCTCTCTCTCATCGATGTTTCTGACTTTCTATCTCTCTCCCTTCCTCTCTGTAAAAAGTCAATAAAATATATTAAAAAAACACACAAAAAAAGACCCAGAGTGAGGCAGCCCATGCGAGCATTGGGAAGATGGTGACATTCTCTAAGAGCATGAGTCTTGCCTGTGGGTACATCAAATAACATACAAATAGATGTATGTGTATATATGTATGTAGGTGTATGTGTGTATACATATACATATACATATGCACAATTGAATGTATTTCTTACAGCATTGTTTGTAGACTCCCTTCATTTTTCTCCCCCCGAAGTGAACCTGTGTGGCTTGCCTTTAAAGGTGGTGCTCCCAACTACTACCCCAACAGCTTCAGCGCCCCGGAGCAGCAGCCGAGGTACGCCCTGGAGAGCACCTCCCACGTCTCCGGCGACGTGCGGCGCTACAACACCGCCAACGACGATAACGTCTCGCAGGTAACGGCCGCTTCGTCCGCTGCGGAGGGGCCGGCTCCCTCTCAGCGTGTCTAACGGGCCTCCCGGCGCATCCCGGGAGGACATCTCTGATCACAGACCAGTCCCTTCACGGGCGGCGTGGGGGAATTGTTACTCAGTTCTCCCAGATGTTGCTGAAGGGAACCGGTGCGGGCCATGGGGGAAGAGGTGATTCCATGGAAATCTAGAAATTGCCAAGTTAAGCTTAAATGCAGCCAAATCTCCGAATCCGGGCAGGCTGACAGATTTAAGGCGCTGGAGCAGGATTCAGAGTAGCTCTGGGAGCCTCAGCAGCAGGAGTGGGGTGTGGGGTGTCTTGTTCACACGACTCCTGCTCTCCCTCCACGTCTGCTTTTGAATGCTTTTCTCCTCGGTGCCACCTGGCTTCTGTTGTGACATTGCTGTGGTTTTGCATGACCATGGTTGAGTTCAGAAATGAGCAGGGGCTATCAGAGCTCATGCCTGATACTTAGCTCCTGTTTGTAATTTTAATCTATTGCAGTAACCTCAGGAAAATAGCACTTAACATCTCTCTTCTCCAAGGAATCTTGACTTTTGAAGGAGATTGTTGAGTCACTGAGGATGTAAATGAAAAGTTGAGTAACTAAGGATGTAAATGAATTCACTTCCGGTTCGGAGTGAATTGAACAAAGGCTGTGCTGACTGGATATTTGAGGGTCATATGCAGAATCGGACTTTTCCGTATTAAGAGTGTGGGGGGATTTTTAACCGAAGGCTATATTGCCTTATATTTATAAGCGACTTGTTGGCAGTGATTACAAAAGACATTATTGAATAGCAGTGATGAGCTGTTAACAACTGACTTCCTCCTATTTTGCTTAAAATAAAACAAAACGAAAAGTGAAGAATTCAACACAAAGGACAGTTTTAACTGTCAATTTAAAATCATTCTTGAATTCTAAAAACTTCCATTCTTCAAATGGGAAGTCTCACTTTTTCATCTCAAAAGTGGCGTCCCGGTGAGCTTGCGTGGGATAAAGTGGCGATGGCACTCCCCCCGCTCTGTGTGTGTGTGTGTGTTCGTTGAGCAGGTGCGGACCTTCTACACCAGCGTGCTGAACGAGGAGCAGCGGAGGCGCCTGTGCGAGAACATCGCGGGCCACCTGAAGGACGCCCAGCTGTTCATCCAGAAGAAAGCGGTGAGTGCCACCGCGCGGCTGGAGGGCGGCCTCTGCTGGCCGCAGAAGGGAGTGCAGCTGCGAGAGGAGCAGTGTCCTTTCCAGTTCACTTGAGCCAAGTGGACTTGAGAAAAGGGGAATGGTTTTCCTGACACTGCCATTTGAGAGAGGTCCCCTATGCAAGTTAGGGACCTGGAGCTTTGGGGCAGTCACTTCTACCAAGAGCTAAATAAAGGAGAGTAGTTATTCTCAACAGTGCCTCTAGCTCTCGTTCCAATAAGCTTTTCTGAGTAAAAAGGGAAAAAATAATCAAGGGAATTTGAGTGAGTGAGTGAGTGGCCAGGGGCTTCCCTGGGATGTATCCAACTCTGAATGTCCCCTGTCATGCCTATCTAGAGGCAGGCCACCCAGTCCTGAGTGGCAGACTGAGTGGGAAGGTAGGGGAGGTTTGGGGTGAGGGCGGGGAGGGGTGGTAAGAGATCAACCAAAGGACTTATATGCATGAATATAAGCACAACCAACAGAAGCAAGACACTAGGGCGGGGGTACGAGGGCAAGTGCCAGTGTGTAGGGGAGGCTGGGGGAAGTCAGTGGAGGAAAAAAAGGAAACATGTACTACTATTTGTAATACCTTAAACAATAAAATTAACGCACACACACACACACACACACACACAAATAAGTCATACTGGAAAAGAAAGAAAAAAAAGAAAGAAAAGGGAACTCAGCCCCACTCGGATTGCTTTCTCCCCCGCGGACACGCACATCCCCCGCGGCGCGCAGACCGCTGCTCTGTGAGATAGCTGGGGCAGCTGGATCTTATCCTCCCAGTGAGAATGATTAAAGGCACAGCGTGTCAGAGAGAACTCTTCGCTCTCTTCTCACCTGTGCCGAGCTGTGAGGCTTCCTGTGGCTTTACGATGCCCATCTCTGCCGGCTGCCGGCTGGGGGGGCCCAGCCCAGCAGGGGAGTCCTGCCTGAAGTGTGTGTGGAATTGCCCAGCACGTGGCAATGACTTTGTATATTTTAAATTCTGGCAGCGTCTGGCCCCATTTCTTTCTTTTCTTTTTTTTTTAAAGCTCAGAGAGTGAAATGTAGCTTTTTAAAAAATATATATTTTATTGATTTTTTATAAGGAGGAAGGGAGAGGGATAGAGAGTTAGAAACATCGATGAGAGAAAGACATCGATCAGCTGCCTCCTGCACATCTCCTACTGGGGATGCGCCCGTAACCAAGGTCCATGCCCTTGGCCGGAATGGAACCGGGTCCCTTTAGTCCACAGGCCGATGCTCTATCCACTGAGCCAAACCGGTCAGGGCTGGGCCCGTTTCTTAATACAAATCACTGAAACGTGCGTCCTCTGAGGTCAGCTCTACCTGCAGTCAGTGCAACTTGCCTCGGTGCATTTTCTCAGCGGAGGGTTCGAGGGAGGGGCATTATCAAGGGCGGTAGGCATGCGCAGAAGAACGGCTTATCTCAGGTTGCTCAGTGCCCGTCAGCTTTGGCACTGGACCCCATTCTTCCTCCATGTTGCCGATCACTGTGCGGTTCACTTCCCGAGGTCGCATCCTTCCCCCCAGAGCGGACACTAGGAAACAGACCCTATGCTGGGAGGGACTAACTGTCTCCATTTGTCTTCAGGTCAAGAACTTCAGCGATGTGCATCCTGACTACGGGGCCCGCATCCAGGCTCTGCTGGACAAGTACAACGCCGAGAAGCCCAAGGTGAGCCCTGAGCGGGCCGGCTGAGGCCGAGCGTGTGGCCTGGGTTAGAGGAGGCATCGGGTGCTTTCCCTCTAGGCTGGCTCTCCGCAGGCACAACTGTTAGGTTGCTTAAAGCAGCCGTTCAGAAACTCACTTGCAATCTAAAGAACTCACCTGCCAAACACGGTTTAGCTCTGGACAGGATAAGGGAGTTGAAGGTGAATGGGCTCTGAATTGTGATTCTTTCTATTTGAGCACAAACTAAAGCTCAGATAAATACAGTGGTACCTTGAGATATGAGTGCCCTAACGTATGAGATTTTTGAGATGCGAGCGATTTTTGCTTTGAAATATGAGCAACATTTGAGATAGGAGTAATTGCGCGGATCGGCCAGCTGCACAGGACCCACCAGTTTACCGCGACTCGAGCGTCTCATAGTTTCCCACGCCTCAAGGTTACGGAACAAATTAAACTCGTATCTCGGGGTCCCACTGTACCAGGTCGCTGCTGCCCAACGAGTTAATGAATCTGCCGGTCTTGTTCTTTTAAAACAGAATGCGATCCACACCTTTATGCAGCATGGGTCTCACCTGGCTGCCAGGGAGAAAGCTAACCTGTGAGGGCCGGGCCCCGGTCTGGTGCCGAGTCGCTCTCCGCCTCTGAAGCAAAGTATGGAATTCGCACCCGTAATCCACTCACCCGCTCACCGCCGGATAGAAGATTCTGCTGTGCTAGATGTGCAAATGCAAGTCTTTGGGATGGGAACACGGTTCCCATGGCAAATAACTAGTAATGGCTTTTAATGAAAAGGAAGGGGACAGTGAAGATTAGCGCTTAAAATCCTTTAAGAGAAACGTGTTTGCTTGTGACCATTGGTTAGATTCTTCATTTGATCAGAATGAAAGTTTCTAGCAGAAATATAACTTCGCTTGGTAAGAAAAAAATCTTGGTGAAATCCGTATGTTTACATTATCATCTCATGGCCTGTTATATAAAAATATGGTCGTTTATATGGAGAAAAGATAAAGAGAATCCACTCAGAATTTTTATTTTTTTCTGAGTTCCTTATAGAAAAAACACCTCCGTGTCTTTTGCCGATAACCTCAACACCATCATGGCTTAATGCTTATTTCTGCTTGAAACCGATCAGATTTATAAAAACGACAACTTGGA
The DNA here is from genome assembly GCA_004026805.1 of Lasiurus borealis. Lineage (NCBI taxonomy): Eukaryota > Metazoa > Chordata > Mammalia > Chiroptera > Vespertilionidae > Lasiurus > Lasiurus borealis. The sequence continues at coordinate 8,499 of PVJN01047606.1, forward strand.
ATTACACTTATGCTAATACAGCATTGATTTTACAACAGACTGATTTATAATTATTACATTTTTACAATAAAATAATCCATACATAAGACTAGAAGAATGGTATTTGATTTCTTTCGGCTCCATATATAACTTGGGATGTCCTACAAAACTCTTAATCTGAATATCATCTGTGAGCAAATGCTCACCTTTAAAACTGAAAACACCAATATCATGAGGGGATTATGTTATTTACCTTAAGACTCTGTGGACCAGAACTTTTATTATATTTAAAAATAGCAAACTGCCCAACTTTGAAAATCACTTCGATCTTTTGTTCCTTAGCTTGCTTCCTCATCTGCTTATGAGTTTTTTTTTTTTTTTTTTTTGGCTCCCCGTCCGCTTTATTACCCCGGGCGGCAGACGAGGGCGTGGTCAGGAGGGGGTGGGGGGCGGAACCTTGCATAAGGGGGCGTGGTCCCAACGAGCTGGTGGGCGGGACTTAGAGGGAATGGCCACTAAGAAGGGCTTGCTGCTGCTCAGAGACTGTGGGGTGGGCGTGTTTCCAGAGCGAGGGGGCGTGGCCCGCCGTGCGCTGGCAGGTGGGCGGGGCCTCGGCAGGTGGGCGGGACTCCGCGGGGTCTACATGCCCCGGACCACTCCCTTGGTCTCCATGTCCGTGAGGTTGCCCCGCAGTTTCTGCTCCTCCTCGAAAGCCTTGAACAGTGCATTGAAGTTGCCGGCCCCGAAACCCTGGTGGTTGTGGCGCTGGATGACTTCCAGGAAGAGCGTGGGCCGGTCCTGCATGGGCTTGGTGAAGATCTGTAGGAGGTAGCCGTTCTCGTCGTAGTCTACCAGGATTTTCAGCTCCTCCAGGACGTCCAGGCTCTCCTTCACCCGGATCTTGGCCGACTTGAGCTTCTCGCGCAGCTGTTTGTAGTACGTGGACGGGACGTCCAGGAACTCCATGCCCCTCTCTCTCAGGTGGCGAATCGCGGTGATGATGTCTTGGGTCTTGAGAGCGATGTGCTGGACGCCCGCGCCGCCGTTGTAGTCCACGTATTCCTGGATCTGGGACTTCTTCCTGCCCGGCGCTGGCTCGTTAATGGGCATCTTGATGGATTCCTCGTAATTGGCCACCACGATGGAGCGCAGGGAGCTGTACTCCGTGTGCACCTGCGTGTCGTCCACGGACCAGAAGCCTGCTTATGAGTTTTTAAAATAAGGGCTCAGAACCTCAAGTTCTTTTCTTAAAACCCATGTTTGCTCGCAAGTCAAGTGGAATACTTTAAAGGTAAATCCTGAATACTAAGTGAAAACCTATTTTTCTTAAGTACACATTCCCTTCATCTCAGATCTTCAAAACCGGTTTGTACCACTCGTAGGAGTGCCCTGAGACCTTCGGCTTCAGGAAACCATGAGACCACTATTAATGCAAATTCTCAGTCTGTTAGTTCAAACTTGTTTATTCTCCTGCAAGACTCTCCTGCCTGAATTCCTCCGATGCTTGAGTACGCTTGGAAACTGTTGTATTTTTACACATAGAAAGTAAATATATCCATTGTACCCAATGGTGAGTACTTTCAATATAGTAGCTTTGCTATAAGTTGTATCTCTTGATAGTATGACATATAATATATAAGATAAACTGTTAAAAATTAATATAATTAGACAATGGGAAGGAGGTTATTCACTTAAATATTGGTTCTCAACAAAGACAGAAAATTTGAGATAATTTTCTGCTTTGTTCTATTCTGTAGTGTAAAAATAAGTCCATAGTTAAAATCACATGTATCTACCATGTTCCTTTTATGTAAAAGTCTGACACAGGGAAATGCCTCCCATTTTATTCTGGAGACCTTGTTTGTGACTTTCAAAGATAAATACTGACGAGGTGAACTTCCCCAGGTAGGTTTTACTTCCTAGGAAGCACTCTCTAATTATATCCCCTTTTAAAAAACATATATTTTATTGATTTTTACAGAGAAAAAGAGAAAGGGACAGAGAGTCAGAAACATCAATCAGCAGCCTCCTGCACTCCCCCTACTGGGGATGTGCCTGCAGCCAAGGTACATGCCCTTGACCTGAATCGAACCTGGGACCCTTCAGTCCACAGGCCGACGCTCTGTCCACTGAGCCAGACAGGTTAGGGCTAATTATATCCCTCTTAAGTGACATTAAGATACATGCCACCCCTGGTGATGGCTAGCCAGCAATGATGGCAAGGTGCAAGAATGCAAGGAAAGGAAACCTACAGTGTTTCCTTTCTCGGGAAATTGGGATGACAATTGCACAGGTGTGTTTCAAGCCTTTATTTTTATCATGTGCATTGTCATTTGCCAAAGCAAGTCATGTGGCTCAGCCCAAAGTCAGAGGGTGAGGATATCTATTCTACCCATGGAGCTGATAGTGTGTGTGTGCGCTTGTGTGTATGCATGTATGTGCATGTGTGTGCCTGTGTGTGAACATATCTGAAGAATTCAGCACACACTCCCTCTACCACCAGTTTTCCACACCACTGGAAACTGATGGGATTTTGCCCGTATGCGGAAAACACAGGTCATCACCCTCTTCATGCCATCACTTTCCCTTCTGACTCTGTTCAGGTTTGATACTTTAAAGTCATAGTTACTCCATACCCCGCCTGGTAAAATCGCCTCTTCCCGGGCTGAGATGACGTGTGTAAAGGCCCTGCTGACTGGGCCTTTACACACGTGACCGCAAACCTCAAGTGGGCCTCGGCACTGTGGGAAAGTCAGTCTTCCATCCTCAGCAAGCCCTCCCCTGTCCCCCTACTCCCCTCTCAGCTCCTTATTGGACCAAGGACAGAGTAACTCCCCAATCTGTTCCTCCACCCCAATCCCCAGCTTGCCAGCCTCGACCGCCACATGCTCTTCTTTCCTCCCTGGTGACAGCTGAGCTCTGCTCCCACTGAAGGTCAGACCCACACGCACCCCGTCCTCCGCCTCCCGCCTCCTCGGGTGTCTCCCTGACCTCTCTTGCATCGCCAGTTCTTCCCTTCTTCCTGTATCAGCCCTCTTGGCGTGCAGACCGGCTGTTACAAGCCTCCTCGGATCTTCTCTTCATCTCCCCGCCTCTCCTGTCATTGCCCCTTTATCCTGCCCCCCTTTATTGGACAATACCTGCAAAGAGTGGCCTTTACTTTGCTGTCTCCATCGCCTTCTCTCCTAGGAACATGGGACGTTTGCCAGGGGAAGCTCTATGGTGATCCTTTTTATGCAGGGGTTACGTATTCTCTCGGACTGTTTGCTAGGCGAATTTTGCATTTTCCGTTGTTTTTAGTTATTTCTTTGGTGTTGCTTGCTTCACGTGTGCTATTTTAAACGGTCCTTTGTATCTCCTGTTCTTGGAGGAATTGTCTTATGAAACTATTTACGTAAAACCCTCATTTTAAAGGGCAGCATGGGCTGAGTGATGGCCCCCAAAGGACATGTCCATGTCCCAACACCTGGAACTTGTGAAGGTGACCTTCTTTGGAAAAATGGTCTTTGCAGGGCATGAAGCTAAGGGTCTCGAGATGAGGTGGGCCCTAAATCCAATGATAAGTGTCCTTCTCAGAGCGCAAAGGGGAGGCGGAGGGGCGGGCTGTATAGAGAGGGAGGCTGAGATTGGAGCTTCAGCCAGAGCGATGGAACATCTGGAGACCCAGCAGCTGGAATAATAGGCTAGGAGGACCCATCCCTAGAGCCCGTGGCGGGAGCCTGGCTCTGCCAACACCAGACTTTGAGCTTCCAGAATTATGAGAAAATAAATTTCTAGGTTTTTAAAAGAATTTTTTAAGATTTTAATATTGATGTTTTAAAAAATATATTTTATTGATTTTTTACAGAGAGAAAGGGAGAGGGATAGAAAGTCAGAAACATCGATGAGAGAGAGACATCGATCTGCCGCCTCCTGCACGCCCCACACTGGAGATGTGCCCGCAAGCAAGGTACATGCCCCCCGACCGGAATCGAACCTGGGACCTTTCAGTCCGCAGGCCGACGCTCTATCCACTGAGCCAAACTGGTCTCGGCTTAATATTGATTTTTGAGAGAGGAAGGGAGAAGGAGGAGAGAGTGAAACATCGATGTGAAAGCAAAACATTGATGGGCTGCCTTGCATGTCCCCTACTGGGCATTGAGCCCACAACCCAGGTGGGCATGTACCCTGACCAGGAATCAAACCAGCAACCCCTTCGTGCGCCAGATGACACCCAACCAAGCCACACCGGCCAGGGCAGTTTCTGTTGTTTTAAGCCACCAAACCTGGTGATTTGTCTTGGGCAGTCTTAGGATACTAATACTACAGAAAGGATGCTGGTCTAATGGTTTTATAAAGTGACAACCTCTTGAGTAGCAGAGGGGTTCATTGTTTTAATTCTCCGAGTTGCCTGATGCTCTGGGGGTAGGACAGCATCTCCTCAGTTCTGCGTTGCTCCCCTGTCCTGTTCAGTGCTGCCTGCTCTACCCCCCCTCCCCCCCATCAGTCCCTGCCATCCCCCGAGCTGCTTGGTTCTGCCCAGCTCTTTGCCCGAAAGCTCCCATTGCCCCTCTCAGTTCCAGTTTCCTGGACACACTTAACCGGGCTGTGGGCTCTGAGCCAGTGCATTGATGTGGTACCTACCTTTTTAGATGGCCGGGGCTTGGGGTCCACATTAAACATGTACAAGCATTCTGCATGCATGAAATAAACACTAACAAACCAGCTACGGTAGTGCAAGAGCAAGACGGGAAGGCGGAGGGAGGATGTGCCTGGAGGCTCCGCCCAAAGGGACAGTTCCACGTAGCTCCAGACCCCCAGAAACCAGTGCTGCCAGGGCTGGTGTTTGTAAGAAATGGGAAAACTGGGTTTTTCTGTCCATCTCCTGATTTGTAATCAAGGAAACTCATCCATAGGAAAACAGAACAAAAATCAGGACAACAAGCAAAGTGTTTTTGTGTTTGTGTGCATAGCTCTAGGCCTCACTGGCCCAAGCGTTTCTTTTTTTTTTTTTTTTTATCCTCACCCGAGGATGTTTTTCCTTTGATTTTTAGGGAGAGTAGGAGAAAGAGGGAAAGACAGAGAAAAATATTGTTGTGAGAGAAACACATGGATTGGTTGCCTCCTGCACACACCCTGACCAGGATTTTGGGCCGAGGAGAAGCCTGCAATGGAGGTATGAGTCCTTGACTGGAATGCAATCCAGAACCCTTTGCTCCACAGGCTGATGTTCTATCCACTGAGCCATACTGCCTAGGGCTGTTTTTTGAGGGGACCTCTGTCTTATGGAGGTAGAATTACTCCAAGTATTTCTTGCCTATCTTGGGGCACTTTAAAAATCCCCATCTCCGAAGCTAGACAACAGAAGGGTCATCAAAGGTTTAGGCTGCCAGTGCTTTGCCAGGTATATGCCCAGCTGAAGTTAACAAACAGAGACAGTTCAACGTGTTAAATATTTTATTCACATTGTTTACAAACTATATCCATCTGGGAAACACATGAGTCCAAAAATAGATTATTTTACAGTAATTCACATTTTTTAAAAACAAGTTCCTTTTTACCTTTTTAAGCCTCACCCGAGGACATGCAGAGAGAAAGAGAGTGTGGGGGGAGAGAGAGAGAGAGAGAGAGAGAGAGAGAGGAAGAGAGACATCCATTGGTTGCCTCCCCTATGTGCCCCGACCAGGGATCGAACCTGAAACCCTGGTGTGTGCCCTGACTCGGAATTGAACTGGTGACCTTTAGGAGCACAGGACAACACTCAGCTCGCTGAGCCACTCTGGCTGGGCTCACACCGGTTACTTTTGAGGTTAAACTCTAAGCGTGGGGCAGTGGCTCGCCACCCGAAGCTTCCTGCTCTGGTGAAGTAGAAGTCCTGGCTGTCCACCTAATGCAGTGGTTCTCAACCTGTGGGTCGCGACCCCTTTGAGGGTCTAATGACCCTTTCACAGGGGTCGCCTAAGACCATCGGAAAATGCAGATATTTACATCACGATGCATAACAGTAGCAACATTTCATGGTTGGGGGTCACCACCCCATGAGGAACTGTATGCAAGAGTCGCAGCCTTAGGAAGGTTGAGAACCACTGACCTAATGGCTTACCTACTAGTGACCAATGAGACTTGAAACATGTTTGTCAAAGAAGTGTGTTTTGGGTACACACGTGAGCTGGAGGACACATCAGGTAGGAAGGCCAAACCAAAGAGACAATGTCATTGGCCATTACTGAGCTGTCGGGACCTTGCCATTGGGCCCGGACAGAGTCAACGGATTATGATTGCATCGCGTTGACAACTTGAGTCATAGACACAGCTGTGATTTGGAAATTGATGCACGTGCCTTTGTCTGTCCGATGACCCCCTCCCCCCACTCCATCCACCAAGCAGGAGAAGAGAGGGAATAAACCCAAGCAGGAGAGGGAATAAACTCAGCAAGAATAAAGAATGTGTCTCCTGGTAAGTGTGTCTAATTCCGCAAGGAAGGCCGTGGGAGTGCTGGTGAGTGGCCTGCAAAGGTGTGCTGGTTGAGAAACATCCTGTTAACCTACGCCCGCCCGGGGCTGTGCCAGCTGGACGGCTTAGCCCTTGCGCTAATTAAGAAGTTTTTCCTCGGAATTTTATTGTAGCGATGTAAAACCTACAGTGTGTTTGTCTCAGCACACGCCACCCCTTCCTGTCACACGAAATACGAACGAATCGCGTCTTCCCTTCGCAGCGGAGTGTTCGGGGACTTGGGAGCTGGGGGATGGGAGCACCGGGTGAGGGAAGGCAGAGTGGGGTCCTTTTCTCCGAGCTGCACCCTCTCTGATAGGGAAGAAGCGGTGTTTGCTCAAAGTACCGAGAAAGACCCCCCCTCCCCTCGGGTAAAAAACCAGCAGCGGGATTTCTGAAGGGCTGCTGCCATCAGCCGAGAGTAGACAACAACAACTCTGTAAGCCGAGACCGGGAGAAACTTTATCAGCGCGTTCGCACGTTTCGAAAACAGACAAACCGAAAACCGAAAGACTTGCAAGTGTCCGTGGCGACCTGATGGTTTTAAAACAGAAATCCGTGCACCGGAGCCGGACGACGGGGCAGATCAGAGCTTGTCTTCCTGCCACCCGTGCGCGTTTTTTCCAAACTTGTACACTAACCTGCGGTCGACCCGCTCCAGGATCCCTGTCTTATAGTAGTACCTGGGAAAGACAGCAGGCGAGAAACGGGGGGTGGGGGTGGGGGGAGGGCTTGCACCCCGGGCCAGCGGTGGAACATAAACACTCTCTCCCCATTCTTCTCAGGTGACCGGGCTGGGCTTTGGTTCCCCTGGTATTTTCACATATTTTCACACCCTGCTCTCAGCTTACACTTAAACCTTTCCCAGACACCCCCGAGAGGGAGCCTCCCCACATTCCGCTCCCAACGTGTGCTGTGTGTGTGTGTGTGATTCTCTGTGTGTGTGTGTGATTCTGTGTGTGTGTGATTGTGTGTGTGTGATTGTGTGT
>PVJN01047607.1:0-15937 GCA_004026805.1 Lasiurus borealis
ATAAGCTGTGTAGAACAGTTACAGGAGTGAAGAGCATGTAGCAAGTGTGCAATAAAGATTAGGCCTTGTTGGACATACAGGTTGACAAGAGACATGTGAAAAGATACTCAAAGTAAAAACACGTGAGATATCCCCTCACACCTGTCAGAATGGCTGCCATCCATAAATCCACAAACAACAAGTGCTGGTGAGGAAAAGGGAACCCCTGTGCACTGTTGATGGGAATGCAGACTGGTATGGCCACTGTGGAAAGCAGTATGAAATTACCTCAAAAAATTAAAAATTAAATGTCCTTATGAGCCCGTGATTCCACTTCTAAGAATTTATCTGAAGAAACTTGAAACACTAATTTGAAAGAATATATGCACCCCTATGTTCACTGCAGTGTTATATACAACTAGAGCCCCAGTGCACAAAATTCAGGGGTGGGATGTCCATCAGCCCTGCCTGCATTCTCTCCAATCTGGGACCCTACAGGGATCGGGCCTAAACCAGCAATTGGACAACCCTCTCACAGTCCAGGACTGCTGGCCCCCAACCACTTGCCTGCCTGTCTGATCACCCCTGTTTCTGCCTGCCAGACTGATCACCTCCTAACCACAACCCTGCCAGCCTGATCAACACCTAACTGCCCCCCCTGCTGGCCTGATTGCCCCTAACTGCCTTCCTTTACTGGCCTGGTCACCCCCAACTGCCCTCTCCTGCAAGCTTTGTCTCTCCCAACTGCCCTCCCCCACTGGCCCAGTCACCCCTAACTGCCCTCCCTTGCCAGCTATCTTGTGATAGACATCTTGTGTGTTGGAGTGATGGTCAATTTGCATATTACCTCTTTATTATATAAGATTCGGAAGCAGCCAGTGTCCGTCAGTAAATGTGGTAAAAAAAACTGGCACATTTACACAATGAAATACTAGTCAGCTGTAAAAAAAAAAAAAAAAAAAGGAAATTTTACCTTTTGTGACAGTGAAAATGGATCTGGAAATTATTATGCTGAGTAAAATAAACCGGTCAGAGAAAGACAAGTACCGTGTGATATAATTTATATATGGAATTGAATGAACAGTATAAATTAACAAAGTGGAGACAGACTCATGGATACAGAGAACAGACCAACAGCTATCAGGGGTGGAGGGTGGGAGCTGAGTGAGATGGGTGAAGGGATTAAGCAAAATTAAAAAATACAGACTCATGGACACAGACAATAATAAGATGATTGCCAGAGGGAAAGGGGGTCTGTGGGAGGTAGAAGAGTATAAAGAAGGAATAAATAGGGATGGAAAGAGACTAAACGTGGACTGGTAAATACACAATACATGTATTGCGGAAATGTATCATTGAAACCTATATAATTTTATTAACCAATGTCACCCCAATAAATTCAATTTTAAAAGAACAATCAGCTCTATTATCTTTAACACACTGCCTTGAACATATGCCAGCCTTGCAAACATAGTTTTGGCATGCATTTATGCAATCCATTATTCGTGGGCATCATTTATGGGTGTTTTTGAGAGTCTAGATTCTAGACCATTTCAAAAACACCCATAAATGATGCCCTTGATTAATGTAATGCATAAATGCATGCCAAACAGTGATTGGCAAACCACGGCTTGAGAGCCACATGCGGCTCTTTGGCCCCTTGAGTGTGGCTCTTCCACAAAATACCACAGCCTGGGCCAGTCTATTTTGAAGAAGTGTCATTCGAAGAAGTTTAAGTTTAAAAATGTTGGCTCCCAGAAGAAATTTCAATGGTTGTACAGTTGATATTTGGCTCTGTTGACTAATGAGTTTACCGACCACTGGCCTAGAATGTCGGGCACAGTTTGGAGGCCACCATATCTCCGACCCCAGGTCCCACTCCACTCCTGCAGCCCGGTCCTCATCCTGCAGCCCCCTGCACCTCCCCCCAGCCCCACCTCTTGGCGTTCTGTGCAGAAGTCACAGCAGCCTTCCTCGTTCCCATGCAAGTGTGAGCTCTGTCCTAAACACACACTCTGCTCTTCCCTCCTACCTACCCCAGGCTACCTCCCCTTTGCCTTATAAACGCATCTTTTACTTTCTGGGCAATCAGCCTTTCCTTCCTCAGCCTCATCACAGAGTCTTTGACTCCCACTTACGCTCTTGTTAAGTGGTAATCTGGCATTGGTAAATGTGATTCTTGCATTAATGCCTCTTTTACCCACTAGCCTAAAAGTCCTCCAAGAGCAATTCCATGTGATGGGTTTTGTCTTCTCACTCCTCCTGCACCTCCAGGTCTGCCACAGCACCTGGCCTATGGCAGGTGCTCAAGGATCTGGGTTCTATAAATGAATGAACACACCCCAGCACGAGGTTATTGCTCCCAAGCCCTGAGCATTTCTCTCTTCCCCCTTTATTTCATAATCACAGTTCTCCTTACACTGGGACTTACCCCACAATCCTGTGAAACCACACAGATATACGAGGTGGGAATAGCGTGGGGGAAAGAAGAGGTAAATGTAACTCAAAAGGGAGAGAGAGAGGGAAAGAGAAATCAATGGGGTGGGGAGCGAACATTAGCAAGGGGCAGTAGGAGTGGTGGTTACCTCTGAATCTGGAGCCAGACAGAAGAGGAAATAGAGTGAGAAGAAGTCAGTGAGGAGGCAGGGGACAAAAACAAAGACAGCCTGGGGAGGGCTGAGGAAGCGGGGGTCCTGGAGCCCAGACCTGAGGGCAGGAGTGTGTGCTGGGAGGTGAGGGGCACCGGCAGCTGGCAGGGCCGTGGGAGGGATAAAGCAGCTGTTGGTCCATTCGGGGGCTGGGGGAGGAGGGACTGGGAAGCTGAGGGATTCCAGGTCATTACCCCACCCCCGTGACACTTAGTCTTCTTCGCGGATAGCCCAGTAGCCCCCATCAGGACTGTGGACCGTGTCCCTGCACCTCGGGGCAGCAGTCCTTGTCCATCTGGCATCTTGGTCTCCAAATACGGATCAAAATAGGACCCTACTCAGGAAGCAGGGGCCTGCCAGCCACCACCGCTGGCTGATGGAGTGTTTCATCATCTTTAGTCATGGTAGTGAAATATGGTCTGAAATATGGCCCGTGAAATATGGTAGTGAAATAAATATGGTCTCCAAAGCGGCCAAAGGAATCGCCCAGTCCCGGTGAGTTCTGCATTTCTGTGTCTTCGTGTCCAGAGGGGTGTTTGTGCAAAAGAAAAGACCGTTTGCTATTTTTAGTTTTTCAAATGGCAGTACTTAGGTTTTCCTCCTCAGCAGTTAGCACCCCAAGACGTGGTATTTTCTACCTACATCTTGATTTTTCATTCTCCGCTGAAAGGTCACGGGCGCCTATGCTTCCTCCTTGTAAGGATTAGAAGGCTGCGAGGCACTGAACAGGCGCTCAGCAGTGGGAAGTGTTGCTTTCTAAGAGGCTGCACCACCCAGAGCCCAGGTGCTGAGCTGGGAGGCTCAGGAGGCGTCGCCAGGAGGGTTTTTCTGGAAGGCACTTTGGCGGGAGAGAACCAGAGCCACCAGGGCCAAAGCCTGGGACACGACAGGTAAGTCCCCATCCAACTCCAGGGCTCCCCGAGGATCCCAAAAGGGAGCTGGGGCGCAGTCAGCCAGGCGCCCCATCACAGCAGGTGGACTGAGCGGCTTGACGTCACCCAGAGCGGCTGGCCTGTGTGGGGTGGGCTTGCCCCTGTCCTCTCATCCTCTCTAGGTTTGCCAGTTCGGAGCTCCTCTGCTCCCCTCGGCCAGAAGGAAGGGGTAGAGTAACCCTTGGCGACCAGGGAGGGGAGGTTTGTGGGGGGAGGTGGTGGTGGCGGAGCATGTCTTGGGCCTTGCGAGGCAGAGACACAGCGGAGCCGGCTGGAGGGTCCCGCGCTGTTTCAAGTTTGCGCTTTGCTTTCCCAGGGCGCAGCTCCTGGCTACTTTGTAACGGGTTGGGGTTCCGTTCTCTTCTCATCTCCGGGAGCGAGAGCGGGTCCCAGAGCGGCCCTGGGCCTGGGGATTTTGTCTGAGGGGGTGCAGAGGCCTGACTTCTAAGCGCAGGCATGTCCCCATCCTTAAAAGAAATGACCCAGGCCCAGAGCCCGTGGCAAATGGCGAGCCACAGGGCTCCTGGCGCCGGTTTGGTGCAAAAGCTTTTCTTCAGCGTAACGGAAGCCTATATTCCCGGCTCCCCTGGGCAGGACAGCTGCTTCTGACGAACGGGCTTTTGGACTCATTAAAAAAAAATTGCTGAGATCCACTTGACTTAAGAACATCCCAGTCTGGACAGAAATGTATAAAATTATTTGAGCCAAGCAAGATTCACCAGGACATAAGATCGCAACAGACTGAGAAAAATACTTTTGCAGCCCCTTTATGCGTTTGTATTACCAGGTCCTTTTGGTTTAGGGACTCAAACCTAGGTTCTTCTGCCCAGTGCTGTTTGCTCCAGTAGAACCAATTTCATAAAGACAAGAAAAATTTATTATTATTTAATAAATTAGTAAAAATTTATTATTGCCTGCCTAACCGGTTTGGCTCAGCCTCTAGAGCGTAGACCTGCAGACTGAACGGTCAGTGGTTCGATTCTCCTCAAGGGCACAGGCCTGGGAAGGCTTGATCTCCAGTGGGGGGGCATGCAGGAGGCAGCCGATCCATGATTCTCTCTCATCATTGATGTTTATTTCTCTCTCTCTCTTCCTCTCTGACATCAATACAAATATATATAAAAAAAAACTTTATTATTTGGTCAAGGAATAGAGAAAGGTAAGCTCATGCTCAAAAGTCTCCTGCATGCCCCTGGCTGGAATAGAACCTGGAGCTTCAGTCAGCAGGCCTATGCTCTATATCCACTGAGCCAAACCGGCCAGGGCAGTTTTAGCATATTAATGAAGGCAAATTTCACCAGAAGTCTGGGTGGGGAGGGTCTGCCCCCCATCTTGGAGAGGTCATATGCCACTGGTTCTGTGCTTGAGCTGTCTGCAAGTGTGTTAACCCTCAGCGGCTCACCTTGGTTCCTGGAAGCAAGCACAGCTTGTGACCTAGTTTAGGTGTTTGGGAACAGTGGGGTTTCCTAGGTGACAGCCCTGTGTATTTTGTTATTGTTGAAAGTATTGCAGATGTCCCTTTTATTTATTTATTTATTTTTTGTCCATTGACCTCCTCTAACCTGCACGAGCCCACACCCCCTTCACCACACTATGGTCTGTGTCTGTGGGTTATGCATATATGTATATAAATGCTTTGGTTAATCTCTTCCCATCCACCCACCCTCACCTTCCCTCTGGGAATTAAGGAGGGAAATAAGGAAGATTAATTGAGGGTGGGAGAAAGCAAGGTGGGACTTGGATTAGAGGATGGTTACGAAGATTGTACCCTCCCATGAGGGTGGTGATGCCTCCACTGGGTATGGAAAGGATTGCTCTGGCATTTCAAAGTTGTATTAACTTAGAGCAAGCATGTCAGACTCAAAGGTTTAAGTTTATGCGGGCCACAAAAAAACACACACAAACGTTTCAATTTTCATAGAAACGTAGGTTTATTTAGATAGAGACATGCTGAATACAAAGGGCTGAAATAAATGAGTAATCATTAACACAAAATAATAAAACATTTTAATAAAAATTAATATTTTTCTTGAACATGAACTTACCATGTTGAATAACAGCACAAATTAATAAGCGTAATGCAAATAAATCTATTTTTCTTGTTCTTTGAAAGCGAAATAATTCCTGTTGCGCGCACCAAACAAGTCACTCCAAGACTAATGACGTGGCGATCGGCTGCTCAAGTATTTGCTGCTAGTGTTGAGAGAAACGGTGAGCCTGCGTGTAAGGCATAAGGCAAGAAAGTGAAATGAATGCAACACGGCTATTGCAGTCAGTCTTTAGCAGCTGTTGTAGTTCGTTATTGAGAATTACGTATAACAGGATGTTGTAAAAATTAAGTTAGGAAATTTTTATTAAGACGTTTCTTACATACCGCTGTATTGGCTGGGCCGCAAAAGTGTTCGTTGTGGGCCGCATGCTGCTTTCGGGCCCAGAGTTTGACCTGCTTGACTTAGATGCACAAAAATAATGGGCAGGGCTTGCTTAAGGTAAAGATCGAACTTTTAAAATATATAAGTATATATTTTATTGACTTCAGAGAGGAAAGGAGAGGGAGAGAGCGATAGAAACATCAATGATGAGAGAGAGTCACTGATGGGATGCCCAACACTGGGGATCAGGCCCGCAATAATGAAATTATGATCTCCTGGTTCTTAGATCAACACTCAGCCACTGAGCCATGCCAGCCGGGCCCACTTAGCATAATACACTCGGTAGATTTATCTAAATGGCACCACATCATTCTTTTTTATGGCTGAGTAATGATCATTGTATATATGCACCACATCTTCGTTATCCATTTGTCACTGGACATTTATTTACTTTGCTCCCATATCTTGGCTATTGTACATAGAGCTACAATGAGCATAGGGTGCGTGTATCTTTTTTAATTAGTGCTCTTAATTTCTTCATATAAATACACAGGAATGGAATTGCCAGATTGTATGGTAGTTCTTTTTTTTTCTTTTAATCTACACTTGAGGATATATTCCTTATTAATTTTTACTTATTTATTATTAATCTAGTTTTATTGATTTCAGAGAAGAAGAGAGAGATAGAAACATCAATGAAGAGAGAGAATCATTAATTGGCTGCCTCCTTCAGGCCCCCTGCTGGGGATTGAGTGTGCAACCCAGGCATATGCCCTCGACCGTAATCAAACCCAGGACCCCTCAGTCTGCAGTCTGACGTTCTAACCACTGAGCAAAACCAGCTAGGGCTCTTTATTAATTTTTAGAGCAAGGAAGAGAGAGAAACATTGATTGGTTGCCTTAGATATGCGCTCTGACCTGTATTGCACCCACAACCTTTGCTGCAGGGGACAATACTCCAATCTACTGCACCGCCCCACCAGGATGGCAGTTCTATTTGTAATTTTTTAAAAATATATTTTATTGATTTTTTTTACAGAGAGGAAGGGAGAAGAATAGAGAGTTAGAAACATCGATGAGAGAAACATTGATTAGCTGCCTCCTTCACACACCCCCACTGGAATCGAACCTGGGACCCTTCAGCCCGCAGGCCGATGCTCTATCCACTGAGCAAACCAGTCAGGGCTCTATTTGTAATTTTTGAGAAATGCTCATAATGTTTTTCATAGTGACTATACTAACTCACAGCCAACAGTGCCTGAAATGTCCATTTTCTCCACAGGCTCGCCAACACTTGTTTGTGGATTTACTGATAATAGTCATTCTGACAGGTGTGAGGTGATATTTCATTGTGATTTTACTTTGCATTTCTCTGGTGATTAATTAAAGTGAATATCTTTTCATGTCTTTTGGTCATTCGTGTGTCCTCTTCGGAGAAATGTCTATTCAGATTTTCTGCCCCCCCCCCTTTTTTTCACTATTCTTTTTTATTGGTTATTTAGGGTGGACGGTAGAGAGAAACAATGTGAGAGCATAGCATCCACCTGCTGCCTCCTGCACAGCCCCTATGAGGGTTCAAACTGGCAACCTTTCGGTGCACAGGATGATGCCCTACCAACTGAGCCACACCAGCCAGGGCTTTGCTCATTCTTAAATTGGATTGTTTGAGGGATTTTAAATGTTAAGTTGGATGAGTTTCTTATATATTTTGAATATTAACCATCGAATGCTCTAAAGATATCAATTAAGTCCATCTAATCTCATCTGTCATTTAAAACCACTGTGTCCTGGTTGATTTTTTTTATCTGGATGACTTACCCATTGATGTCTGGGTGTTAATGTCCCCAGCTGTTATTGCTTCACTTTGATCTCTCCCTTTATATCCATCTTGCTTTATGTATTAGGTGCTCCTACATTGGGCCGCAGATGATTACAAGAGTTATACCCTATCATTTTTATCATTAGGAAATGAAATGCCTTTTGTCTCTTACAGGCTTTGTTGTCTGATAGAGGTATTGCTACCCCAGCTTTTTGTTTGTTTGTTTCTATTTGCACGAAACACCTTTTTTCACTCCTTCACTCTCAGTGTGTCTGTGTTTTGATCTGAGGTGAGTCTCTTCTAGGCAGCTTATGTACAGGGCTTGTTTTCATCCATTCAGCCAGCCTGTGTCTTTTGATCGTAGCATTTAGCCTATTTACATGTCAGTCATTATTGATAGACGTGTAATTATTGCCAGCTTATTGTTTCTGATCATTTTCGCAGTTCTTCCATGTTCCTTTTTGATTCCCTTGCTCTCTTCATGTGGATGACTTTCTATAGTGTTATGTTTAGATGCTTTTTGTTTATTTCCTGCATGTCGCTTAGAGATTTTTGATTTCCAGGTTCCCATGTGCTTCATATATCCCGGGCTGTTTGTAGCAGTCTAATTTGATGGCTGCTTTAAGTTTAAACACATCCTAAAGTCACTACACTCACCTTTGCACATGTTTGTTTTTTGAGCTGCTACTCTTGCTCTGCAGCTTAGAAAAAGTGAATTTGTGAGCACACGAGTCTGTGCACGGTCCCTTTAAGAGGATCAACTCCGTCTCCGTTTCCAGCAGCCTTTTTTTCTGGGGTGTTGTCTCAGCACTGATGTCCCAAGTTGGGAGCCTGGTGTGGGACAGGGAACCCTTGCTTTTCAGGGGGAAAGGAGCTCAGCAACTGAGATCCCTCCTGATTCTTAATTGCTGCCACCTATGGTAAGAACTTGCTCATTCTTCATCTCTGCCCTTCTACCAGTCTCAGCGTGGCTTCTTTATGTCCTTAGTTACAGGACTTCTGTTCAGCTAGTCATCCGGTGGTTTTCAATGACAGTTGCTCTATAACTTCATTGTAATTTCGTTGTGGTTGTGGGGAGAAGCAAGCACAGAATTCCCCTATTCTGCCATACTGCCTTCCATTTGGGGATTATTTTTTCCAATAGATATTTACTGACCACTAAGGCTGTTATGCTCCCACAATGGAATGCTTTGATGTTGCCTTTTTTTTAAAAAATGTATTTCTTCTGTATTGCAGTCACATTCACCTGTCCTTTAGAAAAGTTGAAGCAACTGGGCCATGTATGATGGGACAGTTAAAACCTCATTCTCTTTGGCTGAGTAATTTCACTTGGAGTGTATCTTAGGAAACCACACTACCCCTCTTCATGCCTTCTGTCTTCCTCATAAAGAATTTCCACAAAGATGTTCATAGAATCTTAGCATAATAAAATTCCATATTGCTAACCTTTAAGAAAAATCACTTACCTTCTTTCCCTTCACTATATGTACTGTATACTGTATACTCACATGGCCAAGTACCAACCCTGGTTGTCCCCCAGCCCCCACCTCCCGGCTTGCACCTGCACTTGAGTATTGCTGAAATTTAACACCTGAAGGTGCTAGCAGGTCCAACCTGATTTCACAATCACAAGTTAAAATCGGCACTTAGCACTGCCTGACAATTCTATGGTTTCTATTCTCTAAGTGAC
Organism: Lasiurus borealis; assembly: GCA_004026805.1. NCBI lineage: Eukaryota > Metazoa > Chordata > Mammalia > Chiroptera > Vespertilionidae > Lasiurus > Lasiurus borealis. Next base: position 9,441 of record PVJN01047607.1, read on the forward strand.
TCCATCACACATACTTTTCCTTTTCTTTTATCTTGAAAAATAGTCTTACACTTCCCTCCACCACCATCCCCTGCCCCCCACATTTTCATCTGATGGATGATCCTGTCTCATGCTTCACTGAGAAGTAGAAGCAAATAGTCTGTCATCTTTTCACCAACATACCCCGGTTCGTCCCTACACGCTGCCTTCCCTCTGTTTGATGCTGTGCCCTTGAACTTGTCACTGTCTGCACCTCACACATCCCTCAGTCCTCTCCTGTCCACCAGGGAAGACACTGACACCCGCCCCCTGCCAGAAACCAAACATTGTCTCACTAATAGATGTGGACAGGAGACCAGAAGGCTGGTCAACCTTAATTGGTCTGAAAGGTCAGAGCTAATCACTCACTGCTTAGTTGAAACATTGTTAGCTGAAGCAGCCTCTATCTGTTTGTTTCATGTAAACTTATGTTCTTGTAATTTCCTGCCTAAAGCTCATGGGTGTATCCCATAGTCTTAATAAAAGGGAGAAAAAGGCCAGAGCAAGAGTATTCTTTTCCACTAGAGCAGTGGTTCTCAACCTGTGGGTCGCGACCCATTTGGGAGTTGAATGACCCTTTGACAGGGGTCGCCTAAGACCATCAGAAAACACAGATTACAATTCATTAACAATAGCAAAATTACAGTTATGAAGTAGCAACGAAAATAATTTTATGGTTGGGGGTCACCACAACATGAGGCATTAGGAAGGTTGAGAACCACTGCACTAGAGCAAGGCTTCCGCCTGGCCCCCCAATATCGCCAAATTAATACTTTTCTAGTCTCTCTTTTCATTTGCATGCAGTCTCCTCCAGAACCCAAACCCTGAACTGAGAACCCTGAACCTCGCGGGACGTGAAAGAGGTTCCCACAGCCCCCTTCCCAAATCAATTGTCCCGCTAGTTTCTCAGATTTCTCCGTGCCATTCTTAGCAGTTGGACACTCCCTCTTTCCAAACGCCTCCCCTCAGTCACCCTGTGATGGATGTTAGTTGTGTGTGTCAATCTGACAGAGCCATGGGGTACCCAGGTATTTGGTCCAACATGCTGCGTGTTTCTGTGAGGGTGTTTTGGGTAAGATTCGCATTTAACCCAAGGAGGCTGAGTAACACAGATTTCTCTCCCTCCTGTGGGAGGGCCTAGCCTAATCACTGGAAGGCCTCATTGGAACAAAAAGGCCGACCCTCCCTTCACTAAGAGAATTTTCCCTCTCTGACTGCCTTAAAACCAGGACATCCGTTTGTAATAAAAATAATTGTTACAGGAAAATATGGGTGCTTTTCGCCCTTTTCCTGCCTTCCGACGTGAAATGGAACACCAGTTCTCCCTGGGTCTTGTTCCTGCTGGCCCTCGGGTGAACACTACACCATCAGCTCTCCTGGTTTTGAGGCCTCTGGACTCAGCCTGGACCGACACCATCAGCTCTCCTGGGTCTTCCGTTTGCTGCCTTCCCCTGCAAATCTTGGGCCTAACAGTCTCTGTAATCATGTGAACCAATCCCTTATACGAATGGTTCCGTTTCTCTGGAGGACCCTGGCTGATCCACAGAATCTCTTGGCTTTTCTTCTGCTCCGCTAGGTACTCCTTGGCCAGCTCCTCTTCAGCCCCATCTCTACATGTCAGAGTGTTCTGCTCCTTTTTTCCAGCATAACAACCCCCACCAGCGTTCTAATGCAGCCCCTGTGTCTTTAAATAGCATTGATGTGTCAGTGATTCCCAAATCTGTGTCGCCAACCCTGGTTTCTCCACTCAACTTTAAACTCTTGTGTTTGTACTTATTTGTCACCCCCACTTGGACGTTTCATAGGCATCTCCTTTGGCCAGAGGGCATGGCCAAACCTGAACTCTCAATTCTCTCCCCAAATCTGCATTTGTTGTATCACAAATCAGCGAGCTGGACAACATGCCTCATGAGCCAATTAGTTAGGGGTCATCTCTATTGCCCGCAGGTTCAGAGCAGATTACCTCTGTCAAATTCTGGACAAACACAAGTAGGAGCATTTCCTTTTTATATCCTTCTAGCTCTTTGTGTAAGACAGCTTGCAACCTTGGGTATACATCAAATCTAACAAACACCTGTCATATCTATACGGACAACTTGTAACTTTGAGTACATATCATTGTCTATACAGAGCCCTGTAACCTTGGATGAACAAACACTTGGCAGAATATGGGAAGTATTATCAATATCGGTGTATCAGCCTCTTTAGATGGCTGGCTTGCAAGAACAGTTAAGTTTATATTTTCTATTCAAAAACAAAAACAAAAAAACAAAACAAAGTTATTTTACAGTCTAAAAATAACAGAGTTGACTTACAGAATATGAGACTCAGAATAACAGAGTAGTTCAAACAGCAGTTTCAAACAGCAGTTTTCCCAAGGAGGGACCACTATGCTTTACATTCTCGTGAACAAATGCTCTAACTATAGTCAACTTATGGATGGACCTTAACAATGACTTAAAGAAATCAGACACAAAACAGTATGCACGGTCATTGTTCCATTAATATAATGTACACACAAGAATGCTACTCTAGATCGACTATGTGCTCTTCTTGGCCAGGATAGTGGAAAAGCCCTGTGTGGAAGGGAGTAGTAAGTGGCAGGAAGGACACATGTCTAGGATGCTGGTTATGTGTTGTTTTTTTTTAGCTCGTTGTGGTGTGATGTGTTTGTGAAACTTCAGCAGGCTGTTCACTTCTGGTTGGTGTACTGCTCCATAGGTGAAGACTAATGAATAGCAGCCACTGCCCGAACCCCTGTGGAATGAGGCCACGGAAGGATTTGACGTTTCAGAGCCTTGAGAAGGATTCCAGAGACATGATCAGATTTGCATTAGGAAGATTAATTCTTGGCTTTGTGCACGGCTAGGAGAGGAATTAAGGGGCCGTTCTTGAAGTAGTCCAGGCAAGCGATTGTGAAGGCCTGAGTTCAAGTAGAGCAACAGGAATGGGAAGGACAGGCTATAGTTAATATGTAGAGAAAAAACACAGAATTTGGGGCAGGTCACTAAATTCCCTGATTCTGGTTTCTTTTCTTCTTCTTCTTTTTTTAAAAAAATATTTTTTATTGTTTGTTTTTTTTACAGAGAGGAAGGGAGAGGGATAGAATTAGAAATATCGATGAGAGACATCGATTAGCCACCTCCTGCATGCCCCCCACTGGAGATGTGCCCGAAAGCAAGGTACATGCCCCGGACCAGAATTGAACCCGGGACCCTTCAGTCCGCAGGCCGACGCTCTATCCACTGAGCCAAACCAGTCTTGGTTGATTCTGGTTTCTTCACTTGAAACAATATTAACAGTGCCCACTTCATTGATGATTATTTTGATGACTTAATGAGGCACAGGGAGTTAGTAATGTTAAAAAAAAACAAAACAGTTCTCACTGCATACTATGCTGAGAAAGATATGTGTTGAGATTAGAAAGCTTCAAGAGAAATACCTTAATTTGGCAAGGCCTCTATGAAAATGGAATTTTTGGACTGGAACCGGGATTCTTTGTCTGCTGGAACTGAAGAATGAATCCACAGACAGAAAGTGGTATAGCAAAGGTGGAAATTTATTTAAGAACTAGAGGCCCAGTACACAAAATTCATGCACAGGGGGCAGGGGGGGGGGTGTCCCTCAGCCTGACCTGCACCCTCTCCAATCCAGGAGCCCTCAGGGGATGTCCTACTGATGACTTGGGCCTGTTCTCTGTGGTTCTCTTCTGTCTGGGGGGCCTGCTTGGCTGCCATGGTGATGGCCAAACAGGTCCCACTCTCAGTAGCTGGCCCCTGGGACTGGAGAACTCCATCAGGGCTGAGAGGACTGGGTGCCACCATCTTGTGTCTATGGGCACTGCCATCTTTATGTCGGAGTGACGGTTAATTGGCATAATACTTTTTTATTAGATAGGGTAAGTACAGACTCCCACAGAGGAAGGGGGAAAGTGTCTCACTGAGTTCCTTTTTCCTACGGCTTATAAAGGCTGCAGATCCTGGTGCCTTGCTATCTCCTCTGATTGGTCACTGTTCCCCTGGACTGGTTACTATAGTAACTCCTGGGCTCAAAGGTTGAACCTCACACATGGACATGTGAGGTCCTCTCCTTACCCGCCTCCTTCTTTATTGTTTTCCTATTCCCTTTGAGCTTTCTTCTTCTTCCGGATGAAAGGCTTCCGCCTCTTCATTTTGTAAATATAGACCTTTTGCTGTTCCCAGCTCCCCATTCTATGGAAACGTACCTGTTGCAGCTTTTCAGCTTCCCTATTCTATGGAAATATACCTTCTGCTGCTCTGCAGCCCTGTGCTTCCTCCATGGTCCCCTTAATTTCCAAATTTTCTAAAATTTCCCAAACCTGTCCTATTTTTAGCCCTAAAATTCCTATTTCACCTGGAAGCCTCTGCATCCTGGACTGGGTCAGTGTAGGGCACAGGGTGGAAGGCCAAGAGCAGGAATGAGACCACACCTCTCTGAAGCTTAGGACTCATTCCCTGCAGGGTCTCGGGTCTCTGACATTTCCCACCCTCTCAGCGGGGAGGAGCGGCCAGAAAAGAACAATGGCACGCGAGCTTCTCTGTGTTTAACCAATCAGGTGTGCTCATCCAGTGATGGGCAGACCGGGTCTTCCAGGGTTCTCCTGTGCACGTCTCCCACAGGCCCTGGGTCACCTGGAGGCCTCCACCAATTCCCGACCTGGACCGGAGGGGCGTTGAGGGGTGATGGAGGCGACCTGGGAGTTTGAGGAGCCGAAGGAAGGAACTGCCTTTCTCAGAACCCGGACCTGGGGTGCCGGAGGCCATGGTGGGGTGTGGCCAGGCCGAGAACTCCTAGCTGTGGAGCTCGGACTTCCCCTCACCTGCCTTCGCTGCTGGACTTGCCTTCGCCCTCCCCTGCCTTCGCTGCGGAGGTCTGGAGGCTTCTGGCAGAGTAGCTTTGCCGCCATTGGCAGAAGGAACCTGTGGTCCTAGGCCCGGCCAGGTTCTAATGCTCACGCGGTTTGTGTTGGGTTTGCAACCTTAAATGGGACATTTGAATTAAAAGTAGTGGGCGAACTTGTCCTGTTGTTAACACATTTTCTAATGCATGCAGTGCAGTGTGATAGGCTGCACAAAGGGATTACCTGCCTTACTTCAATGGTCAGCTCCAGCTGTCCCAGCCGTTTCTAGCGGATTAGTTATTACCGGTTAATAATGCAGATCTAAATATTACCGGTTAAGAATTCAGACTTAAGTATTACCGGTTAAAAATGTGGATTAGTTATTACCGGTTAATAATGCGGATTATTGTTATCGGTTAATATTGTTATCGGTTAATAAATATTACCGACTAAGAATTCCGATTTAGCCAAAACCGGTTTGGCTCAATGGATGGAGCGTAGGTCTGCAGACTGAAAGGTCCCAGGTTCGATTCCGGTCAAGGGCATGTACCTTGGTTGCGGACACATCCTCAGTAGGGGGCGTGTAGGAGGCAGCTGATCGATGTCTCTCTCAGCGATGTTTCTAACTCTATCCCTCTCCCTTCCTCTCTGTAAAAAATTAATTAAAATATATTTTTTAAAAAAGATATTAAAAAAAGAATTCGGATTTAAATATTACCGGTTAATAATGTGGATTAGTTATTACCGGTTAATAATGCAGATTTTTATCCCCTCCCCCCATAATGTGGGGATGATAAAAGGTATTTTAAAATATTTCTTTCTTATTTTTAGAGAGAGAAAGGGAGAGGCGGAGAAAAACATCTATGGGGGAGTGAACCATGGATGGGCTGACTCCTGCACGCCCCCACCAGGGGTGGATCCCACAACCCGGCGTGCGCCCTGACTGGGAATCTAACCGGCAACCTTTCAGTGCACAACAGGCAACCAATCAAGCCACACAGGCCAGGGCGGTGATAAAAGGTATTTTGAGGATTAGATTTGTTTACAGATGGTAAAGTCTGGAAACAGTAACCAAACTTTTCTTGGTAGCGGGTGCTCCGATTGTATCCCACTTCCTTGTCTGCCCGTTGGAGTGTCTCCTGGGGAAAGGCATAGCGGCTGATTGCAGCCTAATTATCTACCCTGCAAACGGTGAACCGCCATGAGGGAGGGAGGCTGGTCCTCCACGGCCTAGGAGCGGCCCGGGGGTGCGCTTGTGGAAAAGGGACATGGCCCGGCTTCCCTTTCAGCTCATGGCTCCGCCGGAGAGCCCTCCCCAGTCACACAGCCGGCTGGTGGAGTTGTAGGAGAGGGGCATCTCTGGGTCGTGGCCCAGCCCCGGGGGAAGGCGAGGCCCTAGCTGAGAAGGCATCCGCAGGAGAGTCCCGAGAAAGGCACGTCGGCCTTAGAGAACCAGATCCCGGGCCTTGGCTCCTGCACGCCAGGGCTCCGGTGCCCAGAAGGAGGCTCCGCGCAGGCTCGGCGCGCCCGGGTCCCGCCTGCAAAAGAGCCTGGAGCCAGGCGCGCACAGGACCCGGTCAGGCTCCGCGCAGGCTCGGCGCGCCCCGCCCCGGCCGGG
>PVJN01047608.1:0-15937 GCA_004026805.1 Lasiurus borealis
GCCTGGTCTGTGTATGTGTGTGTGTGTGTGTGTGTGTATGTGTGTGTGGCCTGGTCTGTGTGTGTGTGTGTGTGTGTGTGTGTGTGTGTGTGTGGCCTGGTGTTTGTGTTTGTGTGGTCTGGTCTGTGTGTGTGTGTGTGTGTGTGCGCGCACGATGCCTCTCTGAGGACCCAGGGAGCGGGAGGGCTTCCCGGTGGGGTGGCATCCGCTGGAGGGGCCCTCCCTCCGCCAGGGGTGGGGTTTCCCGCTGAGAGGCGGGAGGAGGCGTGTGTCCCAGGCCAGCCGCTCTCTCTGTTGAATGCACTGCATTCAGGTCATCTGTGCGTCCGGGCGGGACTCCGAGGCCCCGCTTTTGGCCGGACACACCTCTGCTCCGTCGATGGAGTGTGGTCCGCTCTCTCCCGGAGCGTCCACCCCAGCGGGAAGCATTTTTAAAAACAGATCCCACAGGCCGCGTTGGGACCTGTGTGCCTCCAGGGAGAAGTCCTGGGTGTGTTGAGACGCTAAATGGGGGTCAGACCGCATCGGGGGGCTGGCTGTTCCCTCCACAAGTCTCCGAGGAGCCTGGGGGGTTGTGGGAACCATGAGGAATAGGACACATGGTCCCTGCCGCAGAGAACCCGGCGTTCGGCGGGACGGAAACGCCCGTCTTCGCCTGGCGTTGGTTTTTCTTATCATATTGCACTGGCTCAGTCTCCTGTGCTGCTGAGTCTCCGAGAAGCGTGCTGCTCGCTGCTTATGTACCTGAGGCAGCTCTCCTCACCGCAGGCTTGCTCAGAGCTGTGCAGAGCGGGCGTGCTCACTGAGTTTCACAAACTGCTGCCGGGGTGTGGATGGAGGCCGCCCTTCTTCCCCGACGTCCGATTCGCATGTGTGATGGGCAGCAAGGGATTTCCTAGCGCGCAGCCGTCTGCACGCCCGCATCCTGGTCAGGAGAGACTGCCGTTGGACAGTGTTTCTGGGTTTGGCCCACTGATACGTTACATTCGTTGGAGTTTTGTGTGGGAATTTGTAGTACAGTGGCATCTCGAGATACGAGTTTAATTCGTTCCGTAACCTTGAGGCGTGGGAAACTATGAGACGCTCGAGTCGCGGTAAACTGGTGGGTCGTGTGCAGCTGGCCGATTGGTGTGATGACTCCTATCTCAACTGTTGCTCATATTTCAAAGAAAAAATCGCTCGCTCCCTCGACGGCTCGTATCTCAAAGATCTTGTCTGTGAGGGCACTCGTATCTCGAGGTGCCACTGTAGATGGTTTGGCTCAACGGCGGATGTGGAGCAACGAAGGCCAGATTCAGGGATGGACTGGAGGACCCTCTGGGGACACGGTGTGTGTGGGGGTCTGGAGCTGCAAGGGGGAGCTGTTCTAGGGTCAGAGTTGGTCTCACAGGTGGTGATTCAAGTCCAAAGGTGAGGGGGGCGGAGCGGCGGTGAGCAAGGCCAGGGGAGGGGGAGGGAAGAGCACTCGGAGTGTCTGCTGGGCACACCGGCAGGGGTGCGTCTGAGATGCTGATGGAAGCTGGGCGCCTGGTTTGCAGGGTTTGCTTACATCCTCTTTTTGCTCTGGACCTCTAAGGAGGGGGAAGCCACAGAGCCCAGGTCCCACCACCCCGTGGCCAGGCTCCCTCCTTGGAGCCGCGGCTCTGCTCCCGCAGGAAGGTGGCAGCCGGCTGCTCACCGCCTGTCAGTGACGGGGAGGGTCGGGGGGCTCCTTCAGGGGGGCGGGGCGGAGCACCTTCTCCTGGGGCCCTACGCCGTGGCCGTCTGGCCTCGGGGGGGCCACGTGGCACCTGCCTCTGGGTGCCTGGGGGAGGACTCGTCTCCGGGGCTGGGGGCTGGGCGCTGCCGGCCAAACCTCGCCGAGGGGGCCAGCTCTGCTCCCGGGGCTGAGTGTCACGGGGCCAGTGGTGTGTGGAGTCTTCCTCGCCGTGGTGTGCCAGGCAGCGCCGCTGGCAGAAACCGGGTCCCGGGGGAAGCGCAGGCTGCGAGGTCCCAGGCCCAGGTCTGAGGTCCGAAGGCCAGGCTGTGTGTGGCTCCTGCCTGGGGCAGGGCCTAGGGCAGCGGTTCTCAACCTGTGGGTCGAACCTGTGGGTCACGAACAGCTAGCAGGGTCTCCTAAGACCATCAGAAAACACAGATATTTACATGAAGATTCATACCAGTACCAAATGACATTTGTGAAGTAGCGACAAAAATAATTTCATGGCTGGGGGTCACCACCACATAAAGAACTGTATTAAAGGGTTGTGGCGTTAGGAAGGTTGAGAGCCACTGGCCTAGGGAGAGTTCGCCGGTGAATGAATGGGTCTTGGAGGGGCCTGGCGGCTCGGCCCGGGGCTCAGAGCCGCCCCCCCCTCAGATTCGTGCCGCTCGGGGCCCTGGAAGAGCACCCCGCTCGCTCGCTCTCCCCCACCCCCCAGCTCTTCCCTGGCGGTGAAGAAAGGGAGGCGTGTTGCCGAGACCGGTGTTGCTCAGTGGATAGAGCGTTGGCCTGAGGACTGAAAGATTCCGGGTTCAATTCCGGTCAAGGGCATGTACCTTGGTTGCGGGCACGTCTCCGGTAGTGGGTGTGCAGGAGGCGGCTGATCGATATCTCTCTCATCGATGTTTCTGACTTTCTGTCCCTCCCCCTTCCTCTCTGTAAAAAATCAATAAAATATATTTAAAAAGGAAAAAAGAAAGAAAGGGAGGCGTGTGCATGGCAGAAAGCACCCGGGAAGGAAGTTCAAGTCAGTCTTCTCGGGGATGCAAGGAGAGGCAGCCCTCCACCCCCCAGGTCCCGGGCCTCCCCCTGCCCCCTCCCCGGTGCCAGGGTCCGAGGGGCAGACCTCGGGAGCCCGCTCCGCCTTGGCCTGGGTGGGGGGTGGCGTGGGCAGGTCCCCGGCAAAGCTCGCTGGAGACGGAGAACCGTAAAGAGCGGCGAGGCCCCACGCACTTTGTCGTCTGCTGCACGCCATCCCCTGGCTCCGCACCCGCTCCTGCGGCCTGACTGTGTCTCCCGGAAACCATTCCCCATCACACATCCTGCGCCGCAGCGCTCAGCCTCCCAGCTGAGGACGGGCCGCGCTTTAGTTCCCGATCCCGCTCAGAGGGCCGCGCTAGATCCATGGTGTGCGGGCGTCTATGCTCTGCACCCCCTCTCCCCCCCTCCGCCCTCTCCCCACCCCCGCCACTCACCCCCGCACCCGGGAGGGATGCCGTCACCGGGGGCAGCTTTGCTACCTTCCAGGCTAAGCCAGGCTCTCGCCCAGGTCTTGTCTGCAAAACCCAGGAGGGAATCGGTGGAGAAGGAGGGTGGGGTTAAGCGTGGCTTTTTCTCCACTGTTCTGTCCGAAGCAGCGGCTCTCCACCTTTTTTAATGCTCTGACCTTCTAATACAGCTCCTCATGCGGTGGTGACCCCCAACCGTAAAATTATTTCCGTGGCTACTTCCTAACTGTCATTTTGCTGCTGTTATGAATCATAATGTCAATATCTGTTTCCCGATGGTCTTAGGCGACCTTGCTAGCAGTTTTCCACCTGTGGGTCGTGACTGTTGTGAATCATAATGTAAATATCTGTGTTTTCCGATGGTCTTAGGCTCTACAGCAGCGGTTCCTAACTGGGGTCCCAGCTGCCGAGTACCAGTTACATTCGTTTTAACTGCTTCAGGGCTGGGGTGGCGAGTGAAGGTTGGAGCTGCTGGGACCCCAGTTTCAGGCCAGCCCCAGCCCCAGGGTTAACAACGCCTGTCTTAGTTTGTCTGGCTGGTTTTTTAAACCCGATTTTAACCACGTTTCCCTCCCAGTGCCGGGGCACAGAGCTTTGACCCTGGGTCTCGGGTCTGGTTTGTGGGGGTTGGTGTGGGGCCTCCGTTTCCCCATCCCTGGAACGAGGGAAAGACTACCCGCCTCCTGGAGTCGTCTCGGGGTCTACATGAAAGGACGCGCCTACCCTGTGTCCCCGAAAATAAGACAGTGTCTTCTATTAATCTTTGCTCCCAAAGAGGCGCTGGGTTTTATTTTCAGGGGATGTCTTATCTTTCCATGAAGAAGAAGACAGTACACATTTATTGTTGAACAACAAAAAAAAAAGGAAATGTATGGCCTGTCTACGGCACGGTAGTCGTTGTCATCACAAACCAGCTCACTGATGGGCCGCAGCGCAGCCAGAGCTGTTCAGGGAGGGCGAGGTCCCTTTAAATCAGGAGGCAGACGCCTGACGGTAGCTTCGGGGGCCTTCTATTCCGGGGAGGCCTCATGTTCGGGGAGGCCTTATTATTGAAGAAGTCTTATTTTCAGGGGGGGTGCCTGATATGACAGCGAGAGGCAAAACGGGAAGCAGGTCTTATTTTCGGGGGATGTCTTACTTTCGGGGAAACGGGGTAGCGGTTCATGGCCGGCCGTGGCCCGCAGCGAGCACTCTGTGAGCGCCCCCAGCAGCCTCCGGGGCTGCCGGGCTGTCTGCAGGGTCCCCGGTACACGCGCTCTGTCCCGGGTCCAGCTCGGCACCTGGCCTTGCCAGGTGCTACCAGACCCGCCTTTACCCTCAGGAGTTGCCAGGCGACGGTTTTCTCCCACTTCCCGGTGGGAAAACGAGGCCTGGGCGCTCTCAGCCGCTGCCCGGGGGTCTCGGGGTTCGTGGGGGGGGGGTGTGAGTGGCTTTCCACTCTGGTGGGGGGCACCCCTCCCGGCCAATCAGTGCCTCCCGCCGGGACAAGGACGGGCCCCCGGCGACAGCTCCCGGCGACAGCTCCCGGTGCCTGATGGAGCCTTCCCTCCCGGCCCCCGAGCCCTAGCCAGCAGGTCCCCGGCCCTCCTGGCGGGACCCCAGGCCCCGGGTGGGGGGATCGTTCTGTGGAAACACGAACCGGCTGCTCTCTGTGCGAGCGGGAGGGCATTGAGGCACAGAGTCCCGTGGTCTGCGGCCAGTTAATCAGCGCGTCGCCGTGGAGGCCTGCGGCAGACATGACCTCATGGGCCGCCCAGCCGCCGGCCTGCAGGGTCCCCTCTCCGAGACCCCGACTTTCCGCAGAGGAGCCAGATAGGGTTACCGGCTTCGCGGCCGTGTTTTTCCTGCGCCCGAGGTGGCTTTACGGCGAGGGCGGCTATTTCTGGAGACAAGCAGAGAGCTGGTCTTTCTTTTCTTTTTCCTTTCCTTTTCTTTTCTTTTCTTTTCTCTTCTCTTCTCTTCTCTTCTCTTCTCTTCTCTTCTCTTCTCTTCTCTTCTCTTCTCAACTCTTCTCTTCCCTTCCTTCCTTCCTTCCTTCCTTCCTTCCTTCCTTCCTTCCTTCCTTCCTTCCTTCCTTCCCTTCTTTCTGTCTTTCTTTTCTTTTTCTAAAAAAATATATTTTATTGATTTTTTACAGAGAGGAAGGGAGAGGGATAGAGAGCCAGAAACATCAATGAGAGAGAAACATCCATCAGCCGCCTCCTGCATGCCCCCAACCGGGGATGTGCCTGCCACCAGGATACATGCCCTTGACCGGAATCGAACCCGGGACCTTTCAGTCCGCAGGCCGACGCTCTATCCACTGAGCCACACCGTTTCGGCGAGAGCTTGTCTTTCTGCGTCCCGTGGGGGAGAAAGGATTAGGCTGGGTGGGGGGAGCCCGCTTCTGGGACCGGCCGTTGGAGAGGCCGGGCTGCATGCGTCTCTGGAGTGGGGAGCGGGGGACCCCCAGGGTGCAGCCCTTTCTCCAAACCCTCCCCCCTGGGGACCTGGGGCAGGAGAAGCAGCCTTTGGGGGCAGAGCAGTGACGGGCAGAGAACAGAGCTGGGCTTTGAGCCGGGGATGCAGGGTGGAGAGGGAGAAACGGGGGTGGCGGGGAGGGGAGAGGGCTCCCCAGTATGTGAGGCCCCCTATTGGGGAGGGATCTGCCATTTACTAGTGTGACTGTGGGTCCCCGCCCCCCGGACCTCGGTTTCCCATGTGAGCATCGGGGACAACAAACCCCATCCCATGGGCGTGGCGTCGAGTTCAAGGAGACCATCCCTGCCATGCGCGTCCCGTGGACCCGTGCCTGCTGTGGACGGTGGGCGGCGGCGGACGGGCCTCCCTCCGCCCACCTCCCAGCTCCGGGACCCAGGCCCAGGGTGGGGGGCTTGTCCTGTAGACACATGAACCGGCTCTCCGCACGGAGGGTGTTAAGGCACAGAGTCCCTGTGGCGCCCTGGGCTGCAGCCCTGAGTGCAGGGGCTGTCTCTCTCCTCCCGGGCCCCCAGGGAAGACTCCCCTCTGAGGATGCGGTGGTGGATTGGGGCCTGGGCCAGCACTCGGCAGATGGGCGGTCCACGGAGCGCCCGTCTCCCCGGGAAGTTAGGGGGCGACGTGCTGGCTGGCTGGCTGGCTGGCTGGTGCTCAGGGAGGAGGGCTGGACCTTTGCGGGTGAAGGTTTGGCCCTCGCTCTCCCCGCCCTCCCTCCTGGCTGAGGAAGGATGCGGCCCCGGCTGTTGTGTGCGTCTGGAGCAGCCCCGAGCCCGATAAGGAGGCACCTCCTTGCCCCCCGCCCCCCACTTCTTGCTTCTGAGCACGACCCCTTTCTGGGGGAGGTGTCCGTCCGTCCGTCCGGCTGGCCTGATGGGTCCCATCCTCTCCTTCGCGCTATCGGACGCGAGGCAGAGTTTATCTTGTTCCGAGAGAGAGATCTGTCGTTCCTGCTGGGAGCGGCGTCCAAGTTTACAGAACGGAGCCCGGTGCCCGGAGCCTTCGGGTAAATATTTTGGGGAGTTGGATTCCGGGGGTGGGGGTGGGGGTGGGTGGGTGCTTTTCCGGGACTTGATGGCTGAGCGTGGACTCGGCTCCGACAGCAGCTGGCTCCGTGCTGGAGCATCTCCACGCCCAGATTCCTACCTCCTCAGGGCCCCCCGCTCCCCGCTCCCCGGAATCCATGCCTGTGACGGCGTCACTCCCGGCAGATACACCTGCCCTCCTTTTTATCCTCGGAGGCCCCCCCGCTTTCTTCCTTCTCATGCAGCTCCAGCCTTCACTCGCCACCTCAGCCCTGAAGTATTAAAACGAGTGTAACTGGTGCTCGGCTGCAGCTGCTGGAAGGCAGACAGGCAGGGCTGCTCTCCCGGCGTTTACAGGGGGACCCTCGTTCCGGCAGCTCGGTTTTCCCATCTGGACGATGGGCTGCTGGGAGAGACCCGCACGGCGCTGTGTGCCGAGCGTGGATGTGGCTGGAGGCCCGGTGGCGGGACTGGGGGTTCTGCACCGAGAGCTGGGCCTGGAGGACTTCTCGGGGTCCTGGCAGACCTCGACTCCTCCTCCCCCCGCTCCCCTCGGATGTGCGGGCGTAGAGCTGCCAGGGCACGGCTGGGCTGCGTCTCCCTGGGGCCGCCCTCGCGGGGAGAGCCGGGAGGAAGGCGGAGACGGACGGAGGGACTGCCCGTTGCTGCCCGACACACACACAATTGGATTAAAGGAGACCGTCAAGGACTTGGAAGTGGGTGGTGACATGGGGACCTCACAGGGCGATAACAAAACCAGCTCCCCTCTTCGGGGACCCCAGGGGGAGGGGCGCTCGAGGCTCTTCCCGGGGGCGGAGCGAGGGAGAGGCCGGTGGGCAGTGGAGCGGCTGGGGCAGGTGGTGGGGTCTGGGCAGTTTCAGGCGCCGGAGACCGGTCCCTACGGCTTGATACCCTCGGCATCACGCTCCCCGCCCGCACCCTGCCGGCACCTCCCCGCGCGTCTCCCCGGGAGCCGGGAGCATCGCGGTCCAGGCTCGGGGACTGGCCCTCGTCCACCTGCTGCTCAGCTCGGATGTCTCTCTCTCCCCTGCCCCTTACTCTCTGGCATCAATGAAAAGACATTATTTTTTAAAAAAGAAGCCCTTTGTGTACCACCCCCTGGTCCTTCCCTAAACGTGGGTGCTCAGCACCCCCAGGTTCCTCTTGTCCACCAGCTGGGGGCCGCATGGCGCCGGGGCTGGAGCGGGCCTGCGTCGGGCAGACCTGGGTAGAGATCCGGAGAATGCCGAGGCCGGGGGTGCTGGCTGCCGGCAGGAGAGGGGCTGCTGGGATCTGGAACCCGGAGAGTCTGGGTGCTGCTCCTGCCCCTCCTGTGACCGCTTTCCTCCCCTCTGAGGCCTCAGTCTCCCCATCTGTACGATGGGACCGGAGCTGGGGGCCGGGGTGTGAAACTGGTGGGCCTGGCCCGTGAGCCCCCGGGGCCTGGCGTAGGCGGGGTGCGCAGCCCGGCCACTCTCTTACAGCTAATAATGGCGTCGTCCTTGGGAGGGAGAGGAGACAGAAGTCTCTCTGGAATTCCCCCGCCCCGCCCTGTGGAAAGGTCTCTGTGCTTTCCCTCCTTCTGGGAACCCCCTGCCCTCCGCGCCACCCTCTCCCTCCCCCCCCCCCATAACCCCTGCACTCTGTGTGGCCACCAGCTCGCTCATTAGCTTCTCGGGGTGGAGGGTTGCTATGGAGACTTCCTTGCACTGCGTTTGCCTGAGGATGGGTGGGTGGATGTCTGTCACCACCCCGCCCTCCCTCCCTGGGCCCAGAGGTGACGGTCCGGGACTCAGGGGGCAGGGGGTCTCCGTTTGGGGTCTGGGCCTCCGTCCCCCCTCGCGCTGTCCTGCGGAGTAGCCGGTGCTTTCCTGGCCAGGCCAGACCCCGCCCTCCGGGCCTCCCCCTGGGCTGGGAGAGGGTCCGAGACCTGGGTTAACCCTCTCGGAGCGCAGCGCCCACCCCCGCGGAGGGAGCTGGCGGCCGTGCCCGCCTGGGGTACTTCTCCAGGTAACCTCCGCTCCACCCCGGGCGACGCGGGCTCCGTGGTGCCCAGGTTCCTCATGGAGGTGGGTCAGGCCCGCCGCAGCGCAGCCTCGGGGACCAGAGGGGAGGGGTGGCGGCCTGGAGGAGAGTGTCAGGGGGTCGTTGCCACCGAGGGGGCGGGGCACCCAGCTGCACCAGCGACAGCTGTTAACTATCTATATCTGGGGGGTCCGGCCCAGGAGTCTCCTTTTAACACACACCCACACCCACACACCCACACACACACACATGAATATACATGTACGCGTGTGTGTTTACGCATGCATATGTGAACGTGACATGTGTATACATACCTATCATTTCCAAATTGCATGTGTGCCTTACCCCAGCTTTTTTAAAAAAATATATTTTATTGATTTTTCACAGAGAGGAAGGAAGAGAGACAGAAAGTCAGAAACATCAATGAGAGAGAGACATCGATCAGCTCCCTCCTGCACGCCCCCTACTGGGGATGTGGCCGCCACCAAAGTACATGCCCTTGACCGGAAGGAATCGAACCGGGGACCTTTCAGTCCGCAGGCCGACGCTCTATCCACCGAGCCAAACCGGTTTCGGCACCCTAGCTTTTTGAACAAACATCTTCGCCCCCATTTTACAGAAGGTAAAAGTGAGGCCCTGAGGGGCAAGGTCCCTTCTTCCAGGTCAGGGGTGTCAAGTGCTGGATCTTTGTTTTTCTTTCAGATCAGTTTTTATTGATTTGAGAGAGGAAGGGAGAGGGAGAGAAAGAGAGAGAGAGAGAGGTGCAACATCAATGATGAGAGAGAATCCTGGATTGGCTGCCCCCTGCCTGCCCCCCAGGGGGGATGGAACCCACACCAGGGCCTTGCCCCTGACCTGGAATCGAACGGTTGTCTCCCGGTTCAGAGATGGACACTCGGCCCGTGCGCCCTCTGCCCCCAGGCCTGCTCGGGGGACCCCGTTTTCCTGCCCGTCACCTGGGTACGGGGCTTTGGCCTGGGCACCTCCTGGGCGGACAACGCTTGGCAAAACCGGGGTGCGTGAGTCACGTCTCCCGACGGACAGGGTGCTAGCTCCCCAGGCGGGGCGTGGGCCAGAGGTGTGGTGGGAGGGTCTGTGTGCTTTGATTGGCATTTCCGTATGATGCTGGGCCACCCCGGTCCCTGGCCAAGGGGACACAGCCTTCCGGGGGGCGGGGGGAGGGTTCCCTATATTTAGGACCCCCTGGCCGGTGGCCTGTTTCTGGAAAGTCCCCATTCTGTTTCTCCCACTGCCTGGGCTGTCGTACCCGGGCTCCACGCACACACACTGGGCCCGAATCCATCCGGCGGAGTTCCTCGGCAGCCGGGCGCGCAGGCCTGGCGTCGGGGCGGGGGGAGAGGGGCCGCCTGGGGGGTGCGGCCGCCAGGGGGGCCCCTCCCCGCCCCGCAGGCAGGGCCCCTCCGGCGGCGGAGGCCCGGGTTTTCTTTGGCACCCCGTGAGCACATGGCTCGCTCTCCCCTTTCTCCCGAGCCCTGTGCAAACACGGCGTTCAAAGACCCTCACGTCTGAGCCGTGAAACCCAACGCACGGAACCCAGACGCTTCCACGCGGTGAGGGGGGTCTGGGGGGGCGGTGCGGGCCGAACACCCGGGCCTGAAACTTCCTCTCGTCGGGGTTTATGGAAGGCTGGGGAGCCTCCCCCTTCCTTCCCCTTCCTCCCCTTCCCGCCCTTCAAAAGCACAGCCCGCGCCCGCGCAGCCTGAGGTCACACGGCCCCAGTACAATAGCCGCGTCTGAACCCGCTCCCGCACGGCGACGCGAGTCCTTTCATGACACCGGGGAGCGGGGTGTGTGTGTGTGTGTGTGTGTGTGTGTGTGTGTGTGTGTTCCTCCCCCGAAGCCAAGAAGCATGTTCTCAGATTTATTAGATGCTCCGCCGCCCTCCCCCGAGGAACCCAGATTTCCCGGGAGCGAAGGAAGCCGGCTCAGAACCAGGCCTCGTAGACGTGTGTGTGTGTGTGTGTGTGTGTGTGTGTTTGTGTGTGTATGTGTGTGAGAGAGAGAGAGAGAGAGAGTCCTGGGCGCATGTCCGCTCTGAAAGAGGCAGCGTGGCCCGGCCGGCAGGGCTCCGGGGTGTTGAGCGGGGTCAGGGTTCCGTTCCCGGTATGGGCACAGGCCCGGGTGGCCGGCTCCTTCCCCCGCAGCGTGGGGCGTGCCGGAGGCAGCCGGTCCATGGTTCTCATCGTGGATGCTTCTCTCCCTTCCTCTCTGAAGTCAAGCAAAATATATTTTTTGGTATTTTTTATTTTATTTTTTAAAAATAAATTTTATTGATTTTTTACAGAGAGGAAGGGAGTGGGACAGAGAGTCAGAAACATCGATGAGAGAGAGACATCCATCAGCCGCCTCCTGCACGCCCCCCACTAGGGATGTGCCCACCACCAAGGTACATGCCCAGAACCTCCGGGCCGGGGGGCCTTGGGCGCTGCAGCGGGAAGGTGATTGGATTTGGGGGAGCCGAGGCTGATGAGGTTGGGGCCATGGGGGAGGGAAGTCAGCCTGCCTGCCAAGGGGGAGGGGGATCTGGGTCGGTCAGCCCGTGTTCACAGTTTCCCCCCAGAACTAACTCGGGTCCTCGTCGTCTCTGCCTTGGTGTGTGTCTCAGGTCTGAGGGCTCCTTCCCAGGGCTGTGGGGCTCCCTGCTGGGGAGGAGGCCTGTCCTGTCTCATTTCTCTCCCCTCCTCATCCCCCCCCCCCGATATAGCAGAAGCTCAGCTGGTGACCTGCACTCGTGCTCTAGCTCTTACAGGATGAAACAATTGTTTTTAATCCATTGGTTGCCAGCACTTAAAAATTGGACATTCTACATGAAAGTCCAGATAGGAGGGGGTGGGAGATCTGGAACCACCGGGCCTACATGGGGGCGTGGCCACCAGGGGGCGCCCTGTGGAGCGGGAGGTGCTGGCAGGCGGGAGACGTTCTTGCTTATGACAGCCTGGGGCCGGGGGCTGTTACTGGTTCCTGTAGACAGAGGCCCGGGGTGCTGCTGGACACCCCTCCTCACCACCACCCCTCCCCCCCGCCCCGCATCTATAGTGCCAAGGTCGGAGTTTGCCAAACCCACGCCTGGCTTCTGGAAGGTTCTGAGTTCCTGCAATTGCTGGCTAGCTCTGTGGCTTATTCCTGCCGTTTGTTCCAAGTTGAGAGGAGGAATTGCCCCCCCATCGCCCCCCCACCCCCACCCCCAGCAGCTCGATGGGTGGGTGGGCAGAATACATTGGGTGACTAACTGGTTTTCTCCAAAGTAAGTTCTATCACTTACTCCTGATGAAGGTGGGAGGCGAACCTGAGCACCCAGGGGTCTTAGGGTCGGCCTGTTCTTGGAGACTCTGGAGGGCTGCATGCAGGAGGCAGCGCTGATCTGATGAGGCAAGGCCAGTGTTCCCTGCATGGCTTTTGCCTGGGGCTGCCCACCTGGCGAGAATTTGTTTTCTAGACTCGGGGCATTTGTTTTCTTCTTTCTTCTCCTGATGTGGATGGGGTAACCCCCCCGGCTACTTTCTCAGAAGGAACTGGGTCGGGACCGCTGGTGGCACAGCCAGCGCCCACTCCCTGCGGTCGGTCTGTGGCTCTGGGCCCTTTGTGGGCTCCCTCAGAGCCCGTGGCTGGCCTTTCTGCTCCGGGGTGATAGCCGTCTATTTTGTAACACCCCTCGGTGGCTGTGAGTGTGCGGGGCTGGAGGCTGGGGTCTCGGGGGCGGGGTGGGATCGTTGCAGAGGGAGGTTACCGGCTGAGCGGGTGGGAAGGCGCGTTTCCCACCCAGCCGGGCCTCTCGCTGTGCCCAGCCCCCACGGGGCCGCGCCTGGACCAGATGCCGGCCTGGACGTGCGAGCTCCCGGCGATGCTTCCGAGGAGGCCGGAGGGCATTGCCCGCCCAGGGATGTCTCTGCCAATGAGTCCCTGAGAGCCGAGGGGCCTCAGATCCAGACCAGGAGCCGTCTGCTCCTGACGCCTCGGATGTGATTTCAGTTACAGCGGTACCTCGAGATACGAGTGCCCTCACAGACGAGATTTTTGAGATACGAGCCGTCGAGCGAGCGATTTTTGCTTTGAAATACGGGCAACAGTTGAGATAGGAGTCACCGCGCGGATCTGCCGGCTGCACACGACCCACCAGTTTACCGCGACGTGAGCGTCTCACAGTTTCCCACGCCCCAAGATGACGGAACGAATTAAACTCGTATCTCGAGGTACCACTGTACACGGTGAGGGCCCTCCCAGGCTGCTCTGGGGCAGCGGCCCCTCGGCCCCTTGGGCCTCTGCCTGGAGCGCTTGCCAAGATGAGGCTCCTCTCTGTCCTGGGAGAGACCCGCTCCCTCCGGGGGCCGCAGGGGGGCTCGGGCTTACAGGTGGCCATTTCCAGACCCAGGTCTTTGCAGAGAGCACGGCGGCCTCACGCCTTCCGGACCGGGGGAGGGGCCCTTCCCTGGCTCCCCTGCAGGGTCAGGCCTGCTGCTGCTTCAGCGGGTGCTGGTCTGGGGAGCAGAGTGGGCTCGCTCTCCTTTTCTCCTTGTTGTCCCCTTTCCCTCCAAACGTGGCCTTTCCAGAGGTTTCCTTCCGGCGTGGGCAGGCAGACCGGTCGCTCGACTGGGATTGGGACCAGGTGGTGCCCGCCACGGTTCGGAGGCTAAGTCAGGGCCCAGTCCTTCCCTGGCGTATGACCCGCATCGGCAGCTGGGACCGGGGCTGGGACCGCGGCGGTTTCAGGCTCCTCTCTGCTCCCGGGAGCCGGCGGCGGGGGCCGGCCGGCGGGCCAGGGCGGGAGTGGGGGAGCAGGCGCCCAGCAGCTGGGCTCCGTCAGCCTCTCGGAGACACGGTCCCCGCGGCCAAGGAATTCTGGGCGCGCGTCTGAGCGAAGCGGCTTTGGACGCACCTCCCGGCCTGGAAGGTCTGAGCACCGGGCGGCGGGCCGAACGGGGCCGTGGGGCCGGGATGCCGGGAAAGCGCGCTGGCCGCACTTCTGAGGCCCGGCTGGCTCTCTGGGGGCCTCCTGCCTCCAAGCCCGGCCGCCAAGCGCCTGCCCCGGCCGGGCCTCCCCTCTCCCAGCGCTCCCCCCCACCCCCGCCCCGCACCTCCTCTCATCCCTCAGCCCTTTCTCTGGGCCTCAGCCTCCGTCCTCTCCTCCCCCCGGGCTGCAGCGAGAAGTCATCGGCGCGGTTTCTCCCCCCTCTCCCCGGGGAGGACCTGTCACAGTGAAAACAGAGCGGCCGCGCGGCCATGTTTCCGTGTTCCCGAGTACCCATGTTCCCCTGCGCCGCCGACGGCTGAGCCTGACGCTCCGTGTTTCCTTGCGTCTTCGGCTGCCGAACGCACACGTCCGGGGGCTCGTCGCTGCTCTGTGAGGTGGGGAAGCTTTGGGCCCCTACGTGCGTGTTTATCGGGTGCGGTCCCACTGTGCGCCGGGCTCCGTGGTGCTATCACTGTCCTCCCGTGAGGGGTCCGTTCACAAGTGGAGCCGAGATCCCGGCTCCCTGTCAGGCTCCAGAGCACAGCGCCTCTCGTGCAGGCCCGGCCGGCGCCCCACGGGAGAAGCAGAAACACCCCCGTGTTCATGCCTCCTGCATGCCCAGCCGATTTACGCACTTAGGTCACAGAGGGGACGGGGTTGGTTGGAAATGGCGAGCAGGGAGGTCCGAAGAGCGGGGAGGGCTCCCGGGAAAATGCAGTGGTACCTCGAGATACGAGTTTAATTCGTTCCGTCACCTTGAGGCGTGGGAAACTATGGGACGCTCGCGTCGTGGTAAACGGGTGGGTCGTGTGCCGCCGGCCGATCCGCGCGATGACTCCTATCGCAAATGTTGCTCGTATTTCAAAGCAAAAATCGCTCGCTCGACGGTGCGTATCTCAAAAATCTCCTATGTTAGGGCACTCGTATCTCGAGGTACCGCTGTAAAGGCGTGGGGCGGCGGGAGCCGAGGGCCGGGGCGGCAGACAGTTCTCAGGCTGTGGCCTGGCTGGACGGAGACATCAGGTGGAGGTCGGGGGTGGGGGCCCCCCTGGGGGGCCCGGCAGCTGCTGGGATGGGGCCCAGGGACCCAGCGGCCGCTGTCTGCTCACGGCCGCGCAGCCTGGTCTGCGTGCGGCACATCCCCCGGCGCGGAGGGGCCTCTGCACCTGTCCGGTGTGCGTCCTGGGCAGAGACGGGGAGGTGGCGGGCGACGCCGGGCCGGTGTTTGGCAGGAGCCCGGGCTGGCTGCCGGAACAGACCGCCGGCCCGCGTCCAGTCGTCGCGTTGGCCCCGCATCAGTGGAAGCTACCATGGTGCTGGCACCCGGCTGCTGAGCCGGACGGGGCCTGGCGAGGTGGCTGTCCCCCCGTCACCAGCTGGGAGGGCCATTATCAGTGTGTCCTGGTACCTCCCTGGGGCTGTCCTTCCCCGACCCAGCGCCCCTGCCCATCCGTCCCCGCTCGGGGTCAGGTCCCTGTGGCATCAGCCAGTTTTCTCCGTGCCCAGCCGTCACCTAGAGCCGGAGCCTGTGAGGAGGGCCCGGGGTCGGGGTCGGGAGCGTCCACTGGGCGGCGAGCACCGTCCCCCTCCTCACCAGGTGCTGCCTCCCACCCTGTGACCCCTTCCCCACCCTTTCCCGCCTGTGGGAACCAGCCCGGTGGCTCAGGGTGGGGGTGGGGGGAGGGCACCTCCGTGCTGGGCTCTTTAAAGTGCCTGGTTCCCAAAGCGTGACCCACAATCCTCAGGACACGGGCGTCGGGGGAGGGGTGGGCAACACGAGAGTCTTTATTCCTCACCCAAAGGGTATTTCCGCTGATTGATTGATTGATTGATTAGTTTTGAGAGAGTGGAGGGGAGGAAGGAGGAGGAGAGAGAAACACCAATGAGAGAGGCACATTGATTGGTTGCCTCCTGCAAGCACCCCGAACCTGAAACCCAGACACAGGTCCTTGTCCAGTAATCAAATCCAGGACCTTTTCATGCACAGGCCGATGCTCCAGCCACACTGGCCAGGGCGTGCGTTACTATTATTATTTTTTTAAAAAACAATAGGACCGCACACACCTACGATTTCACTGATCTTACTGCTTATGGCGAGAGTAGGTGAGGGAGAGAGTGAGGAAAGAGAGAGAGAGAGAGAGAGAGAGAGAGAGAGAGAGAGGCACACACCACTGTGGCAGTCCCCATGGGACCGGGTTCTGGGGCGAGTTGAGAGGAGGGTGTGCGGCCGCTG
>PVJN01047609.1:0-15937 GCA_004026805.1 Lasiurus borealis
AGGCAGGGGAGGCTGGTGGTGGTGGTTGGGTGGGGGGGGGGGGCTGTAAGAAATCAACCGAAGGACTTGTACGCATGTATGCAAGCATAGTAAGGACACTGTTGGGGAGCACAGGGGGCAAGTGAGGGCATGTAGTTTGGGGGGGAACTGAGGGGAGGTCAATAGTGGGAAAAAAGGAGACATATATACTACTATTTGTAATATTTTAAACAATAAAAGTATATATAAAAATAAAATAAAAATAGTAAAAGTAAAAACAACAACTTACTATTAATAAACAAGGACATGACAAGTTCACATTACTGAATGTTATACTATCTGAAATGCTATAAAAACATAACCTGAATGATGCCTCCTAGGAAACAAATGGTCTATAACTTGTCATTAGGGTAGATGCTCCCTCTTTACTCTCAAATTGCAGCAGGACTTAAAGTAATTTTATACTTAAATCATGTTGGGTTAGAGTGGGCATGAAACTTAAAGGCAGCAAAAAAAACCTATTTGGCTATTGAGTACTCACTGCTTCTTTTTGAAAATGCTAATAAATAACAAAAACTTCTGTCATTCCTTGGGTAAAAACTGATGCTACTGTTCCATTATCAACGGGGTAAATGGCTACTTTACTAGTAATAAAAGAAAAAAATTAGTGTTAGGGAGAAGTGAAAAGGAACTTTAGATACATTTATAATACCTTAATCAATAAAGAAGAGAAAAAAAGAGCACATACTTCAGTTGCAGGCTCTTCCCCAGCTTGGACGCTTGTTGGGTGCATGCAGAGGCAACCAATTGATGTGTTTCTCTCACATCACTATTTCCCTCTGTCATTTGCTCTCTCTAACTTATGAATTAAAAAAAAAAAAATTCTAAGTTGCTTTGGATTCACAAAATGTACTTTTGAAAAGTGAGCTTCCTTGACCAGACTGTGGACTGAGCATATAAGAAGCCCTAACTTCATCCTTAACACATTCTGCAATGGTTTCCTTAGAATTATGGAAGTAACATGCAAAGAACTTGAAACAGAAATGGAGAATGGTTGAGGCTACATATAAGGAATGAATGTGAAAGATACAAAGAAGTGAGAAAGAATGTTTTTTATTGTTAAGTTCTTTTGTACTGCTGAATTTTATCACATACCTATATTGTTTTCTTTAAAATTAAAACATAAGGAAGGCTAATAAGTTAACACTTTTTCAGGTTATTATTTTAAATAAAATCAGCTCTAGACAGTGTGGCTTTTGGATAGAGTACTGGCCTGCAGATAAAGGGGCCCCGGATTTGATTCCAGTCAAGAGCATACTTTGGTTGATCTTCCCTTGTTAGGCATACATATAAGCCTAACAAATGGACACAGATACCAGGAGGGTGAGGGCATGAGTAGGGAGGTGGGGGGAAGGGACAAAGAGGAGATAAGGACACATATATAATACCTTAATCAATAAAGAAAAGAAAAAAAGAGCACATACTTCAGTTGCAGGCTCTTCCCCAACTTGGACCCTTGTTGGATGCATGCAGAGGCAACCAACTGATATGTTTCTCTCACATCAATATTTCCCTCTGTCATTCCCTCTCTCTAAAAATCAAAATATTCTCAGGTAAGAATTAAAAAGAAATTAAATCTGCTACAACAAAGTTAATATTCCAAAACTAGACTTAAATGTTATTTCTTTCAAAAACTGACCTCAAAGTAACCAGCAGAACCATCTCATTCTCTACTTCTCAATCTAAGGCACCCCTATCCATAGGGCTATTCATGAGGGTGCCAGTGTGCATCTTCAGGAGGCATATATCCTGGACCTTCAAATTTAGCTCCAAATTAATTTCTGGGGGGGGGGAGAGGTGGAGTTAAATAACTTAATTGATGGTTTAAAACATTTTATGTTGAAAGCAAAAGATATGGAGAAGATAAAAGTCATATAAATTTAAAATAAAATAGATTTCTTCCCTTTAGCAAGGTAATTGAGTCTAAGGCGTTGTAAGAGGAATATATTCATTTTCCTTTATCATTAGGGCAGTGAGTACTACAAATGTATGTGAACATAAATTAAGTATATAACAAATTCTCAAAATTCTATGTAAAACATGATTTTACAAGTAAACTTCAAATGTTCATGAAAGGAAAAGACAAAATTAGGAGATTAAGCAGTAAGTTTAAGGAACTTCTTAATCTTTAAAGAATAAAACGAATGATAAAATAAAGTCTGGCAGGTGTTATCTGATTTTACAAAGACTATTGACTCTCATTATCTTCCTAGGATCAATACTTCACACAGTACCTTGAACCTACTTCATAAATGTTTATAAAAATGAACTGATGAATGTCTTAACAGAAAGCAGTGATCTGTGTCTCCAAACTACAGAGCAAGGTAGTCTCCAAGGCAGTTGGTGTCAAAATGGTTTCATTGAAATATGGAAGGAAAATATTCAGATTTATTTTTTTAATAAGTATAAGTGGGGAAGGAGAAAGCAAAGAGGAGAAAAGGGTAAGAAGGGAAGAGAGAAGAGAAGAGAGGAGTGGTGGAGAAGAAAGAGAAGAAGGTTGAGAGGAGACACAAGAGGAAGGAAGAATGAAAAGGGCAGGCAGAAGGAAAAGAGAAGGGAAGAAGAAAATAAAAATTGTCACTGTTTAATAGCTGGATCGACGACAGTACATGTTATTTATAGAAAAATAATGTACATATCTTGGGGATTTGCTCAAGCATGTTTCAAGGAGAGGGTTATGCAATTTAAAAAATCTGGAGATAACTGCCTCGAGTGCTACTTTTTAATCATCCTGCTTGCTACAATATGGTTCTGTCTGTAGGATTTCAGCTCAAACTCAACAGACTTATTAAAAATTTGAATGGAGTACATACAGGGTTAGGTAAAGTAGGTTTATAGTTGTTTGAATGCAAAATAATGTAATAATTCATAATAAGAATAAACTGTGTTTCATGTACTCACAAATGTAAACCTACTTTTGCACCACCCTGTCTATACAACGGAATATTATTCAGGTGTACAAAAAAAGAAAATCCTGCCACATGTTAAAACACAGATGAACCTTGAGGACATTATGCTAAGTCACAAAAAGGAAAATATTATAAGAATCCCATATATGAAGTAACTAAAGTAGTCAAATTCATGGAAACAGAAAGTATAATGGTGTTTACCAGGGGATAATGAAAGGGAAAAGGGGAAGTTGTTGTTTAATGGGTATAAAGTTTTAAATTTGTAAAATGAAAAGTTCTGGAGATTTGTTTCATAACAATGTGAAAGTACTTATTACTACTGAACTATACACAAATAGTTTAGATTTGTATTTTTGACCATATTAAAAGTTTATAATAAAGAAAATATATTAAAGCTATTTTGTTGCAGTACTTCAGACTGTCAGAAATATATTAGAAAATGAATCAGACATAGAGATCACAGGCAGTAAGAGTAAGGGAGTCTAGGTAAGAGCTGAGATGTTTCATAAAAAAATATCTGTAAAATTTTATACATGTGCATGCATTAGTGATTTTTTAATTTTCTATGCTTTCTCTACCTTTATTATGTAAGTATTTGCCTTTCCCAGTAATTATGAAATGAATCTAATGCTTTTTAAACTTTAAAATTTATACCACATGACCCTCAATGAAAAGTCTGTCTAAAAATTCTAACCAAAAAATATATTCCTGCTGAAATCGGTTTGGCTCAGTGGGTAGAGCGTCAGCCTGCGGACTGAAAGGTCCCGGGTTCGATTCGGTCAAGGGCATGTACCTTGGTCGCGGACACATCCCCAATGGGGTGTGTGCAGGAGGCAGCTGATCGATGTCTCTCATCAATGTTTCTAACTATCTAACTTTCTATCCTCTCCCTTCTTCTCTGTAAAAAATCAATAAAAAATATATTTAAAAAAATATATATATATTCCCTTTTCCAGTAAAACTAGTTATTTTGCAGTGCAGCAAATACTTACAAGTGTTTGGCATATTCAACTATGTTTTCAATAGCTGATTTTATTTTATACTAGAGGCGGGGGGGTTTCTCAGCCTTGCTTGCCCCCTTTCACAGTCCAGGAGCCCTCAGGGGCGAGAGGCAATCGTGTGATCAGGGTAAGGTGATGCCCCCCATCACACCTCTGCTGCTGCCACTGTCAGCAGCATGACTCTTGGCTGGCCCTGGTTACCTGAGCCTCAAGCAGCCATCATCCAAGGTTTGCCTGCACCTTGGGCCGGCCCTGGGTGGCTGGAGTGCTGAGGAAACTGGGGGACTCCGGAGGTAGGTGCACAGGGGAGGCCGGGCAGTGTTGCGCACCTGCTGCTCTGGCGAAGCTGAGGGGACTGGGTGCCACCATCTTTGTGAGGGCATGGCAGTTAATTAGCATATTCCCTCTTTATTAAATAGGATTGTAAATATACTGATGTACATTCATTAAATACTGAATACACAACTTTTATATAAATAAAATGGGAAAAAGCAAAACAGATGTATTTTCTGATCTGTATTTAATATAAATAACAAAATGTGAATATATACTTTAAGATATCTAGAACATCACTAGCAGTCTTGTAGTAAAAATGAAAAAAATAACATAGTACAAATACTCATTTTATATTTCATTCTCAATTTGGAGATATTTAAAATCATTATTGTAAATTTATCAAGATAAACAATTCACAATTTTTATAATTGCAAATATTATATAACAAAATACAAAAAAATCTTTAAATATTTGCTATAAAATATGCAATGAAAAGCAAAAGTATGGATTTCTAACTGTTAGCAGAAAAAAAGTTAATTTTTTGAAAAATTCTATTGCTCAGTTGATGGTCTTCTTTGAAAATTAACCTTAATAACAAAATAATTCAGAACTCCATGAACATATACCTACACTATAATTTTAATTAATTAAAAAAAATAAATCCTTCATTAATATATAATTGAAGTCTGCAAAACAAATTAAACTTATTTTAAAAATAAATTATTGATATATATACATTAACATGTTTGTTAAGAATTTTGCCTGCCAAGCTAACATCTAATAAAAATCATCTATCATTTTCTTATATTACAAAGTCTGTCATAATTAAATTTTTAAGTCACTAAAAGAATTAGTACACTGACTGTATAATAAACATGTAGAGAGAAATATAATTTAGTTGTGAGAACATTATTTCAAAGATTAAAATAAAGATTTATACTAGAACAAGAAAATAGTAATTTTTAAATTACTCTCATAGTACTAAGTTCATGAAAACACTTTTTAAAACACAGATTTTTAGGGGTTCCAAGCATTTATTTAATTTTGAATATACCATATTTTGACATTGATTAAGCTGTCAGGAAAATGAAATTGAAATACTCCATACACTTGTCAGTTTTCCTTTGGTCAAATTTATATAATAAAAATTTAAAAAACATTTTAATTTTGGCTGCACTCAGAGCAATTTTTCTAAAACACATTATTTTATAACCTTGGTCAACAATGTAGTATACTGAATGTATTTGCAAGTAGACACTTGGGACATTATAATAATTATATTTAGTAGTTAATTCAAACCTGCATGACTGCTTACTTACAACCTAAAATGTATCAGGCTGCTGTGCTGCTTCAGTTGGTGAGTTTTCAGAACATAATATTGCCTTCAAAAATGGAGATTTCAGAATTATACCTTAAGTTGAAAGCCACTCCTACTTGTTTCTTGTTTTGGTTGACTTTCTGTTCTCAGATTTTCAATCTCCAACTGTCAGTTGATCTGCTTCACTGGACTATTGCTTCTAATTACTACCTACTGTTTTTATTTCTTCCCCCTTTATCTGTTTTTCTACTTCTTTCTTTTTCTACCCACTCCTTCTCAAACTAGATCAGCTTTGGAACCATTTGGCCTTTGGCTTCACCATTCAGTGAGTACCCTTATTTTCTGGTTAGCAAACTTATGAATCATATAATTTATGTCTTCTGTAAATGCTGCTTTAGTTATTGTTATATTCAGAATAGTTTGCGGGCTCTCAAAAACAGATGAGCATCACATAACCTAAATGTGGCTACAACAAGCCCTATCATTAAGTGAACCATGTTTTAAGTATTTTATATTATTTGCCTGCCAGTGGTGGGATATAATTTATGACAATATTTATTTATGATGGGGTATACTTGAAAGATAATTTATGTAATGATATTTCTGTCTAGAAACAATCTGAATGACTAAACAAAGAATGACCTGGGCTATGAGAAAGATTTTTTATATACCTGTGTTCAGCAACAATAGTTGGAACTGAGACCTAATACCTAGCCAATAAGAATGCATTTTTAATTTTTACAGGTATATGGATATTCCATAGCAAAAATTTATCCCTTTTTAACATTTCACAATAATTAAATCACTCTTAATGCTTTTCTCTTACAACACACTAAAAACAGTGCAATAATTAATCTACCAATTATTTATTTAATACTAATCTCAACAGAGCTATAAATTTTACTCCCTCTTAGACTTTTAAGTTAGTCTTTTTCTTTTTTTACACATATCAAAAAATAAAACAGGGAAATTACTCTTTAAAAAGTATAAAAGAGAAGTTATGAATATTAGAATTTTTTAAATTTAAAAGCAATATTATTACATATGGGCTAATAAAGTACCAAGAAAAAAACTTTTAAAAAAGGCAAAAGCATTATGAAGATTCTTTTCAGGTCAAGAAAGCATAATGTTTCTAGCTTTATAAAAACATATAGTTTCAATATCAGAAAGTTTAGACAAGAGGAAACAACTGTTTAAGATATTTACTTTTCATGGTATTATGAACACTTAGAAATCCAAAACCTGTAATGTTCAGAATCATAATATGCAAAACATGAAGCAGCGTCTTTGGAAATTTTTTCCTATTATTTCAAGCCATAGTTTGATTAGGCATGATTAGCAGTGACATTTCTTTATTTCTACACATTTAAAAATATGTTAAAGTGGAAGGGATAGAAAACAGCAAAATAAAGAATTTTAACAAGAATAGAAATGCAGAAATGATTTTCTAATATACTAATCATTTTTTTAAATCAAAAATATGGCTTGCTTAAAATAAATTTTCAATTTTCTATAATGAGTGCCAAACAAAACAAAACTGGCCCACTGTACCCCAAACCCCTCCAAAACAACACAAAGCAAGCTGGACTGTAAAAGCCTATTTCTAAAGCTAGTATCTTGCCTGCAAGACTGGGAGGGCTATGAGAACTGATGGCTGAAAGAGCTTTGGAAAAGCCCACACATTCCATGGAGAATACCACTACCTGGTGGGGGCTAGGCATAGCAAAGTGCCTTCCTGCCAAAGAAAGAAGAGAGAATCTGTATTTGGAATAGAACAAAAACCAATGTTACGTATTATTTCAACAAATGAGAATTTCAAAAGTAAAACATTAAAGAAAATTACATTAGATAGTCCTAATCACTGGTACATGAGTATCTCAAAGTTTGAAATTGCACCAGTAAGCTTATACTGCATTTTCACCATAAAACTATTGGTTCAGAATTTAAAAACATGGTCTGTATCAAAATCTTTGTACAAATAAATTGAAATGCATATATATTTGACAAAGTTACCATTCTGATAAATAAATGAAGCCTCAGTCTTTAATGAACAACACATAAAACAAATTAAAAACTAACCAGGTAATGCTTTTGAGTGTGTCTGTTCTTTGCTGGAAACACGTGCACCTCCACCAAATACAGCAGACCACATTTTTTCATTTAGAGGATGTGCCACAATCCGAAATAGTTCATTACTAGAATGTGTTGCCAAGCCATGAATGAAGAGACTAAGATACACTGCTGTGAGAATTTCACAGAGCAAAATTGTAAGCCCCGACTGGGCTTCCTCACCAGAAGAATTCAAAAGTCGAATTAGAGAAGTTATTCCTAGAACAAACAACAAACACATACCACTGACAATAAATTTTAATAATAAGAAATTAACTACATTTTCTAATTTTTTAAAAAACTTTATCATATTAGGATTAAAACATTTTCTTCTCTAAATTCATAGATGAATTATGCATAAATGCATAATTCTGAACTTTTGTTCAATTTAGAGAAACTCTGTAATCTGATTCAAATATGATAGATCAACAGTGGTTGGCATAGCTCAGTGGTCAGAGTGTAGGTCTGCTCACCAGACGAGGTCACAGGTTAGATTTCCAGATCATACACTGGGTTTCATGTTCAATTCCACACCCACCCCTTCACTCCCATCCAGGGGTGCATGCAGGAGGCAACCAATCGATGTGTCTCTCTCACATCGATGTTGCCCTCTCTCCTCTCTTTCTCCCCTCCCCCGATCCCTTCCATTTCTCTAAAAAAAAAAAAAAAAAAGTCAATTAAAAAATAATCTCACTCCTTAGGTGAAGATTGAAAAAATTAAAACCACAACAATTCAGCTGGTGTGGCTTAGTGATTAACCATCGACCTATTAACCAAGACTTCATGGTTTGATTTTCAGTCAAGGCACATACCCAGTATGAGGCCTCAATCCCCAATAGAAGGCATGCAGGAGGCAGCCAATCAATGATTCTCTCATCATTGATGTTTCTCTCTCTCTCTCCTTCTCCCTTCCTCTCTGAAATCAATAAAAATATATTAGGAAAAAGAAATCTGATAGATAAAATGTAATTGCTATAAATATTTTCTGCGAAGTTATAAAAAGTAATAAAACAAAACATTTGAGTTACTTTAATATGATGATTAAGTAAATATTAAAATTAAGTAACTGCATAATTTGTAATGAGTGGTGAATGCTGAACTGGTATCAATTCTAACAATATTTAATAATGATTAACATTTAACAAAACCCAAACATTTAACCTACATTTTTCTCATCTGATTAAATTTAAGCTAAGAAAAACTCATACACACATAAATTATTTATACCTGGCCACTGAGCTGGTGATGTGTTGGGGGTTATTGCTTCATCTAAACTTCCTGTTTTCAAAGAATGTCGATGGGGAAGCAGTACTGTCTGATATACCATTCCAGTAAACTGATTTGTTTGAAATGAGCTAAGAAAAGAAAACATTTAAGTAATAGTAATCTACAATGACCCACAACAATAACAACAATATGATAAAATAATTTACAATGACCTAAAATAAATTTCACATATAATATTCCATGTTTTAGATCTAACTTCTAAGGTACCTTAAATACAACTTTTTATTTATCAGTTATACTATTATATCTATACTATATTCTACAGTCAAGTGGTATATTAAAATAAAGTGTCCTTTAATTATAAATATGCAAATTTTTAAATTAAAACATAAGATAGGTTTTAAGTTTATTTATTTTGTGAAAGACATAGAATATGTACAAATCAGAAAACTGAATTACTATTGACCACAAGTAGCAAACTTATACATTACACTTTAAAACAAGGTTATTTGGCTGAAAACGAAGTCAATTTAGATTTAATTTAATATTTAATATTTAATGGCTAGATTATCCTACATCAGGGGAGGTTACATGAAGTATATGCATCAAGTTCCAGGCATATAATAAAAGACATGGTCTGTGTCTCCTATGAAATATATAGCCTGGAAATTGGACACAAATAATTTTACCACAATGTTTCTAAAGACAAAAATCTATACAATACAGTACCATGAAAACAAAAGACATGAGAATTTCATATAATTTGGGAATTCAGGGTAAGCTTCCCCAAGTAAATGGTACTTTAAACTAAATAGATAAATGAAAATAACAACTTACAGCTTGACACAGACTATGAAATATAAGAGAAAATTTAAGATTTTTTAAAATACATAAGATTTTGCTAACTTGTCAAATTTCTGTATTGTGCATTAAATAAAGGAATATGATATTTATAAAGAACATTTAATAATTTAGACCTATTCTGATAAGTAAGTCTTATCAGTGATAGCATTTTGATGCATTTGTAAACAGTTTCTCTTGCTTTGGTTTCCAAGTACAAGATGGCAGAGTAACAACAAAAAAAATCCCATTATAGCAGATACATATAAGAATGATGAAAATATGTTGGTGAAAGTAAAGTTATGCTTGATAACAAGAAAATGAACTCTTGGAGATCAGAGGGGGAAAAAAAAATCAAGTTAAAGCAAACCTAGAAATACATAAACAGAGTAGTAAGCTAAGCTTACCCATGGGAATATTCACATAATTTTTCACATAACATAAACAGACTATGAAAACTCAGCACCAAGGAAGGTTGACATCATGTAAGAGACAAAAAAAATCAGTGAAAGACCTGCACCTGAGGAAGCAGACTTATCAGACATTAAGAAAAGTCCTTTATTTCAGACAGGTTAAACAAAAATCAAGAAATAAAGGCAATAAGTCATAAAAATATGGCTATTAAAATCAACAGAGGTCTTAAAAAACAAACACTTAGACTTAAAAATAAATGCTAAGATGTTGCTGAAGAATGAATTAGTGTCTAGAAAATGAAGCTAGGATTTCTCCAGAAGAAAAGCAAAAAGAAATAAAGGTAAGAAACAAATGAAAGATAAAAGAAAAATAAGAGGAACCCACAAATTCTAATATCTGTCTATAGGAAAGGAAAAGAAGAACTAAAAAAAAAAAAAAGATATAGAAAGACCCCTGAGGGTTAAACAATATTTTTTTAAAGCCTAGATGAATTATAGTGAAAACTTAGGATTTAAAGAGGAAAAATCATCAACAAAATAAGCATCAATTACTCTGTAAAATTTTTCTTGACTCCAAGTCAGTCACTCACTTCTCTATACTATCCATCATATTATAGTACTTACCATTTAAGTACTATGCCATTCTATATATCATTATTAGTTCACATTTATTAGTAACAAACTACATTAACCTTAAGAAAGGAGAACTTATTTCAGTGCATATCATGATGTCTGACATTAGGCACTAACCAATAAAAGGCTATAAAATAAGTTATGTTGACAAGGGTTTACTTGAGATTCATTTGCCATAAAGACACGGGTTAAAATTTCGAAGATGAAAAAAATAAAAAATAAAGGACTCAACACTTCAACCATATGCTTTTCCCATTATTTAAAGTATACTGCTGTATAGTTTTTTCAAAGCAAGAGTATATTCTGAAAACTTATCAGTTTGCTGTAAACATTTAAAATTTCACAAAGATATTTACCTGTAGTTATGACTACCACAAAGGCACTGATATATACAAGCAGAAAGTGAGGCTGCTAAAGTATGCATTACATATACCTGGAAAAAAAACACAATACCACCAAAATTACTTTAAGTATGCAATGTAACTTTTTTCAAGACCTAACAATCAGCATTTTTAAAAGATGAAAAATGACTTGCCCTTATAAACTACTTGGAGCCTGTTTCTGCACTTATTTGTTTTTTTCTGATGCTTCACTACAGATTAAGAAAAAATACTGAGGCCTTTGGTAGAAATTACAAAACACATACCTGCTACCTATATTTTATTCTAAGAGCAAATGGGAACAGATGCTAGCTATTCAGTAGTGCATGAACCATGTATTAAAAGCCCTTTAGGGTTCAACCTGCTTCTTCCCCAACCAAAATATAAAAAAGCAGAGCCTGGTAAAAGACAGCTCACCTATGGACAAGTCATTGAAGAATATGCTACTACATATTCTAGTTATTCATAGTTACTACAGAAAGCAAACAATTTAAAGAAAGTTAAATATAAGAGAAAGAAGGTATGAATCACTGTACTTAAAGGGAAACATTTGTATTGGGCAAGAGGTTCTAAATATGGCATGAAAAATAACAGAAGTAGATGTGAAGATGGAGAAGTGTAACATAGGTAAGAAAGTAGACTAGACAACTATTAAAAGTCTAAGTTCTTGATCTAATTAATTTTTATGCTGATAAAAAATGGAATGACAGAGTAAAATCTCATTGCTATTTCTACTTCAATTATCAGCAAGACATGTAGTATGACATACAAAGCAAGACATACAAAGACCATGTATGGAACACTGTGAAAATGATAGAATATTTTCCAGCTTCTCCAATCAAAATATGGAACCTGTTTCTGTACTTATTGAATATGGACAGGCCTTCTAACTTGCTTGGACCAAGAGGATACAATAGAAGTCATGAGTGAATTCTGAATCTAATCCTCAAAAGGCCTTGCAAATTCTTGATGCTTTTAATACTCCTGTAACAGGCTCTGCCATCATAGCTAGTGGTTGAACACTGACTTATTAACCAGGAGGTCATGGTTCAATTTCTAGTTAGGGCACATGGCCAGGTTGCAGGCTCGATCCCTAGTGTGGGGCATGCAGGAGGCAGCCAAACAATGATTCTCTCTTATCAATGATGTTTCTCTCTCTCTCTACCTCTCTCTTCTGCTCTGAAATCAATAAAAAATATACTTTAAAAAAAAAAAAAAAGAACTCCGGCAACTATGATATTAAATAATCTAGATGTGATTATAATTTTATATTTGAACTTGACCAGATTTTCAGGTACCCAGACATTATTAGTCAAACATTATTCTAGGTGCATCTGTTAGAGTGATTCAAGATTATCACTTGAATTGGAACACCAAGCAAAGCAGATATGGGAAAGCCTGAAAAGAACAAAAAATGAGGGAATTCTGCCTGTTGCATTGAGGTGAGTCTTGAGTCTTTCCTGACTTTTTAATTTTATTTATTTTAGTATTATTATTTTACTCCTTACCCTAGGATATTTTTCCATTTTTAGAGGGAGTGCGAGAGGGAAAGACAAAGAGAAATATTGATGTGAGAGAAACATGTCAACTGGTTGGCTCCAGCACATATCCCTACCAGGGCATGGGCCAGCAGGAGCCTGCAACCAAAGTATATGCCCTTGACCAGAATTGAAACCTGGACCCTTCAGTCTGCAGATCAACACTCTATCCACTGAGCCAAACCGGCTCAGGCCCTGCCTTTGAATTAGAACTGAAATGCTGGCTCTTCTTGGGTCTCAAGCCTGGTAGCTTTCAACTGGAATTTACCTATCCTGGTTCTCAAGACTTCGGACTAGAGCTAAAACTACATGATCAGCTATCCTGGGTCTCCAGCTTCCCAAATGCACATCTTTGGACTTCTCAGCCTGCATAATCATATGAGTCAATTGCTTATAATAAAGCTCTTTACACATGCCTGGACATCCCTTATTGGTCCTATTTCCCTAAAGAACCCAGAATATGCGCTTGCTTGCCTGTTGGAAGATGAGAAGTGTATGATTCAGATTCCTGTCAGCCCTGCAAAAATTCTGCTTACCAACAGAGATCTGAAGTCATCCTAGATCATCCAGAATCCAGTCAACCTAACAGCTAATCAAAGACAAATGAAAGTATACAGAGATCAACCTAGCTGGCCCAAACCAGAAGAATTGAGCAAATCCACAGAATCATGAGCAAAATAAATGATGGTTATTTTAGGCTGTTTCAAGATTCTTAAGCAGACAAAGTTAACTAATACACCAGGAGTAGCTTATTGTTAAAGTTATATATAGAATGGTGTTTGGTCAAAATAAGCATGATCTGAAGGAAAGTAAATTCCTAACTACATAGTACACAATATCGACATTTATAATACAGACTAGTTCAGGAAAAGGAGTGGTAAAATTAAATTACAAAGGTAAAGGTTATCCAAGAGGTAAAAGTGTAGGAGAAGCCACTATAAGGCATACCAGAAAATGGAACTGGCATAATTTCACAGCCTATGAGGTGGCTGAGAACTAAATGACAGATTATGAGGGGGAGGGATGGGGGAAAGACAGATACAAAAATAGTCAAATTTGGTCACATTTTAAAAGATTTCATTATGTTTGGAGGATAAAGATGAAATGTGATGTTCATGGCAGATAAAATGAAGGGTGATAGATTGGGAGATATGACTGATTTACATATTTATATTATTAGTTTTGCATATTCTTGAGACTCTCTCACAGGCTAATTCAGTTAAGTTTGGAGTGAATTTAACAATCCAAATGTTTAACAAGTACTCAGGTGATACTGCTATAGCTGGAATCATGAATCACTGCCTACCCTAGAGGACTGACTGTGGCAATACTTCACATTGCCCTGAAAATATGGAATCTTTTCATATTAACAAAAAAAAACACACAAAAAAACACCTTTACATAGATATGGCAACTTTACACCATAATATTAAGTCTCCATATCTAAAAAACATCAGCTTTTTGAGTAAGTGTACTGCTAAAGACATCACTCAGGTATCTGCATATATTCAAATTACTCTTATCTTAATAAAATAGCTAAATAAGCCTTAGTAACTAGCATTGGATTAAAAATTAAAATATTCTAGTGGGTATAAGTAACACAAGTAAGATGAACCTGGCCTACAACCACAAGTTTTCTTTGATAAACTTGATAATGTAATAATCACTATGTATAGTCTGATGTTTAAAACTGTTTTTTAAAACCCTAACACTTATCTTTTAGTTTTATTGTAGTATAATTAAAAGACTGAAATAAAGCATACTTACTTTATTGCTTTGAATATCTGGATGGGGTGGTGAATCAAAGTTTATTATGGCATGTAGAATATCATGTGTTAGATTACTAAGGTGCAATAATGGATTGGCAACTACTGTTTTGGCACTGGCTGTACAAGCAAAGAGGAGAGGTACTGAAGTTTGCTCTGACAGAGAGCTAGGAAATATTGGTTCTGATGTTTCCTTAAAAACAAAGGAAAGAAAGGTTAACCAACCATTTATAGTTATAACCCATTATTTATGTAATTCAGAGGTTTCTTTGGAAAATTTCAAAACAACTAAAACTTAAAAGTTTAACAAACTTTTTATAGAGTTAGAAAAGACTTGATGAGGCCATTGGACTTAAAAAAAGGGAATAATACCCTCTTTTTCATAAGAAATTCATCAACTCATATGGGAATTCATGTGAGAATGTGGCATTTGAATTCAGTGTATCATAGAGCCTAATATCAAATTGTCTTTAAACTGCAGTACATGCATAAGTCCGCAAATTCACAATGAAGTACCATGCAAAATGAGCATTCCTTTAAGCTACCATAATAAAGAAAATCAACAATTTTAATATTTAAAAACAATAATCAAAAACTTCTTCATACATGTGCTATTTTACTGGCTATCATATAAGTTACATACCTGCTGAGATTCTTGTAAAAGCAAAATCAATTCCATTCTCACAGAAGCAAGACCCCCACCATGGGACCCATGAAGTATGCAGTAACTAAGAAACATTCTCAACAGTGACTGGTATTTCAAAAGCCATTGTCTTTTTTCCTGATAATTTTCTCTCAGTTGTTTCATTTTTTTTTCATGAAGCAAATCTTCAGCATCTTCATTTATTCCCAATTCATCTTCATTTGTAACAAATGCAGACTGTAATTCTTCAGCATCTGAACAATAGTTACAAGTCTTCTGGAGAGCTATCATCTCCTTTTCAAGCCAATGATATAGTTG
The DNA here is from genome assembly GCA_004026805.1 of Lasiurus borealis. NCBI lineage: Eukaryota > Metazoa > Chordata > Mammalia > Chiroptera > Vespertilionidae > Lasiurus > Lasiurus borealis. The sequence continues at coordinate 15,411 of PVJN01047609.1, forward strand.
GTAACGCAATTTTCCACCATCTATTTCATAGCCAGTAGATAAAGTACGAAGTTCTCCTGTGAGAATCTTTAAACATGCTCTAAATTTTAACTGAACTGCAATTATATCTTCTGATGGACTTAAAATGTCATTTTCTTCTAGCATGCTGAGAGATTCTGTGTAATTAGAACTCGTTTCATCTATTTTTTTTCCTATTTTTTCCTTTGAAGGTTTTAGTTCTTTCATTGAAATAGGGAGATCCTTATTTTCTTCATCATTATCACTGTCCCATTTTAAGTCTAAAGAGTCATCCTGAAATACAACACTTGGTTGGCTCCAATCAAAACAAAGAGTGGAGTTTGACTGCTTCTCTGAGGAATCTTCTGAAAAAAATCCAAAACCATTCATGAGTGACTGTGACCAATCAATCGCAGCAGACTTATCTTCCCTGGCATCCAATTTCAATGGAGAAGTTGGAGAACAGTCTTTACTAGTATCCATAAAATTAGATGTTCTACTAAAAGGTTTTGTCTTCTTAATGACTTTTG
>PVJN01047610.1:0-15940 GCA_004026805.1 Lasiurus borealis
ATCTTTATTGTTGACACTTTATCAAAACTAAACCAGGAGCATGTGGAAAAGCCAGGGCAGGACCCCAGACCTTCACTACCACCAACCTTGCACTCTGTGAGGAAAGGAGCCCATATTTCTTCTTCAACTTTGTATACCTAACATGAAGCACAGTCCCTTATCTATGGGATGCTCTCAAATGTTACTTGAATTTTAACTGCTTAAATATGACTAAAATCAATAGTCTTTCCACTGCACCAAGTACAAGCTTCATTCTGTTACAGAATACTGGGAGGTTCAGTGAAGACTACAGATGGCAAAGTTCTTGATAAAGCCTAACACACTAAGCAAATATAAGACCCTTTGATATTTTTGTCATGTCCATGTGACCACCAATTTGTGGTCCTTTGCACCCCTTGATTCTCAGGATGCAGGAACACTGCTTTGTTCTTTCCACAAGGCCTGTACTCATACAGATTTCTATAGCCACCTATATAAGCCCCAGATTTCTTCCACACCACCCTCCACCCTAAACTTCCCCCCTTGCAACCACCACATCCAGACACACCTTCTCATCACTATCATCAGTGAAATAACGTATCCTCTCCAAGATGACTCTGATGAGTTGCTCCTGCCAGCTGTCATCATCAATAGCCACTAATGACTGACTTAAAAACTGAGGAAAAAGAAGGGGAAAGAGAACCTCAAAGGACAGTGGCAGGCTTTTCTGCCCCAAAAAGTGTCGTCAAGAAGAAGCAAGAGACAGGGGTTATGGTCTGTAAATATGGAAAAAGAGGTGAAACACGTGGTAGGAGTTAGGACTGAAGAATAATAATACAGTGAATATGATGATAATGCCAATTACATATGTGAAGCTCTTTCCAATTTAAAAGATCCTCTACTATATTATCCTTTTTAATTCTGGAAGGCAGGAGTTACTTCCATTTTACAGATGAAGAACCTGAGGCATGCAAAGTCTAAACAACTTACCCAAGGACATAGAGCGAGAGCCCTTTCCCTTACTCCCTCTTGATATAGGGTTGTAAGGTATGGAAGGTGACTCAAGGCTGAGGACATAGTCAGATACTTTGATGCAAGGGCCAGGAGGCAAGGGGACCACAGAAAGAGGTTTGATTGAGCAGGGAGGCCCTTGATCCCAACTTCAGTCTCTGAGGGGCCTGGGGCTATCCTCCCTCAAGATCCTGAAGATGGGAAAGAAGGCAAATGTGGAGGAAGGGGGGTCTTTGGCTGGGCGAGGGGGGGAGGGCGGGTGCGGGCGGCGGGGCGGGCTAACCTGGAACAGCCTATCCTCCCAATCCTCCTGATTCAGGCTCTTCTCTGTATGACCTAGGAAAGGAGAGTGCATGGGGACCCACTCAACCGGAAGGTCTCAGCCAGGGAAAAGAAAACGTTTAAGTACTATACAGTACTGAGCCTACAAGATAACTGCTCTCCCACCTTACAGAGACTCCAGAAAATGACTGACTTTCTATAGGCCAAATATACACAGCTGTCCAGTGTCAGAGCAAGGATAAAAAACTGGTCTGTTTGTTTCCAAAGCCCACACTCTTCCCTGATCTTCTGCCCATTAGAAAGTGCAGGAGTCATTCTGGGAACCCTGGAGCCACAGAACTTTGGACTGTGTTTCTGCTCAGTTCAGAACATTGCCTCCAAAAGCAGACCCATCCAATAGTGTCTCAAAGGGACAGAGAGACTGGTTCCAATTCTCCTCACCCCAAGAAAGGTCCATTCTGTACCTCGGGACACCATCTTTTTTGGAGTCTGCCACTGCCTCAGCTTCATTCCTCCCCCTCCTAACCAACCTCTTACCATCTAGCATCTGCAACATCTGTGGGATCACCTTCATCCATAGCTGGCCAATATTGTAGTGAATAACAGGATGCAAAGAAGTGATAGGATGCAGGGCAGATAGTAGCCTCAGAGAGCTTGTACCAAATTCCTTTTCCCTGTAGGGCTTCCGGGAAAACATCTGAGAAGCAAGCAGGAGGCAGAGAAAATATTTAAAAAGAAGAGAAGAAAATGAAAGCAAACCCATAAGATGGTAGCGCTGGAGCTTAGGCCCTGCCCACTCTTTGCCACCTGTTGAATTCCTACATCCTCCAAAATGCTCTCGAAACATCACCTCTTCTGTGATGCCTTCCTGACTCCTGGAGACCATGTCAGCCTGTTGCTCTTCTAAGATCCCATGGCACCTTATGTATTCATCTATTAGTACATTTGTCACAGTGGACTCAAAATAGCTATTCCCAGACTTGTCTTCCCCACTAAGACTGTGAACACCTGAAAGGCAGGTCTACCTTTGTCATTCCAAGTGTTGATAATGTCTAGCACACAATGTCTGGGCCAATAGAGAAAAACTCAAAACAGAGATCCAGAAAGGTATGTGGGCTTGTCCAAGGTCAACAGAGAGCAGCTCACAATAAGACCACATAGGAGACAGGCTAAGCCTTTCCCATGGCCACTTCCCCATCTCCAGGCCTCACCACTATGCTCCCAGGTTCCTCCTCCATGCTCTTTGGCCCCTGCAATCCTGGGCCCTATCTCATTAGTCCATACCCAGCATAATGCCTAAGACAAAGAAGTAACCAGCTATTTGTGAAATGAGTGGATAGATGGATGGATAGAAGGATGGATGAATGAATGGATGGGCTGATGAGTGGATAGAAAAATGTATGACTGTAGTACTAATTCTGGCATCACTTACCACAAGATGGGTCAGGAGTCTCTGTGGTGAAATGAACTGGGTAGCTAAGTTAAAAAGAGGATAAAAAAAGAGGACAGAGTCAGTGCACACTTCAGAATGCTCAATACCCTGCCTCCATTGCAGCTCCCCATCAGTACTTCAGAGGATGAGAAAGAGTAAAGAGGACAGGGAACATCAGTGCCAATGCCATGGGAGCTATGACATTTTGATTGATACTAAAACACAAACCATTACATTTTCTGCCTTTAAACACACACACACATACACACACACACACCATGTGATATACTGAACAGACATCCTAACTCTAACCCTGACTCCCACTGGGGTTAGAGGTTAGGGATGGAGTGAGTACAGAGTGAGGCTCAGAGTTAGGGAAAAGGAAGAACTAAAGGTCAGCAATGTGTGTATATTCATTACTTTGTAATTAACAATGTTTGTACTTGAGTATTTTATAATGAAGAGTAAAGGCAAGAAGGAACTGTGACTTTGAGAGGCAACCACTTTTCATTCAAGAGGCCAAATGGCCTTAGCTGCTGCCTTAACCCTTTGCCTTACTCTTCTCATCATGGCCCAAGCTTGGGACCTACAACCCCGCTCCAGCATCCTCTGCACCCGCTCCCCTGCGGTGTCTCAGCCAGCCCGCAACTCCAACACTCCATGTCCACAAATAGACTTAATATTCACCTCTCCACAGGCTGCCCCACCCTTGTACTTACGATTGAAATGAAAGCTGCTGAGGTAAGGAACCTGACCCAGGGAACGGGCCTTCAGAGCCATTTCTGTGGCTGCCTTACACAGAGGCACGAAGGCCAAGGTGTTGTTGGGCTCACACACCAAAGTGACCAGTTTGGGCAAAGATACCTGGCAGGAGATGTGACAAGAATTTCAATGCTAAGCCCCAAGTCCGCCCCAGTCATAAGTCTCCAACCCCATGATCTTGCCTTCCTTTCCTGGAGGAGTATTTGAGGAATGTATACAGATCCCCCTTAATCCATTCATATTCATTCTCTCCCTCCTCTCTCTTTTTTCTCTCTCTCTCTCTTTCTCCACCGCCTACCCCCACCCCTCACACCATGTTGGAAAAGTATAACCAAGGTCCAGATTAAAATTAGAGCAGGAAGAAGTTGACTTAATAGATGAGGGCTTCTTGAAATTTGGAATGTGTGACTTGTAATCACCTTCATTGAGGAACCTTACAGAGTCAGAGATATGCTGAAGATTAGGAGGCAGAGTTTACTGGGAAGTAGATTAAATCTTAATTCCTTTTCCTCCCACAGCCCTTTCTTCAACTTTGATGCAAATCAGTTCATAGGAGCCTCCAAGAATCCCTAGAAGTTGCTGAGAACAGTCAAGGAATATAATACCCCCTCCCCCCTTTTTTTTATCAAAAAAGAAACTGCAGGTGGAAGAACAAGTTATTCGAGATTTTACAGCTAGAAAACTGGCTGATCAGGACTCAGATTCTGGCTTCCAGATCCACACTCAGTGACCCTCTTTTGCAGCACTGAGCACTTCTCAATAGAACTCCAGGCACTTGTGTGGGTTGAAATGGAGGTGAGTTGAGGTGAAAGAGACATCACAAGATACTAGATGGAGGGGGAAGGTGAGATGGAGTCAGGGTGAGGATCAGGTAGTGATCAGGGAGCCAGGGAAGGAGGAAATGGAGAGGCCTTTTTGGCCCTAGCTGTTTATACCATCTGTAGGATTCTGGAACACATTATTTGGATGTCCTCTTCATTCTAGAATAAGAAAAGTAAAAATTTAAATCCAAAACCAATGCTAGCTAAGTCTCTGGGTTCAAGGCTTTGCCTGACTCATTGCTCAGGGTTTTAGAAGCCAAAGACCCTTCACATGTGCCAGGGGTACCCTCCTCTTTCCCTCCTGTTCCCAACCCTGCCTTCCTATTGTTCCATCCCTTGAGGTGTGCTCCCATCCTTGGTCCCCTCCCTGCCCAGCCCCTGCTCACTGATTGGTCAGACTCCAGGAGCTTGATGATATAGCTGATTATAGTGTTCCCCTGGGGCAAGGCCAAGTAGTTATGCTGGCCCAGCATCTCAATGAAGTGCACCAGGACCTTTGGCACCTGTGGAGTTACAGACCATCACATGACAAAATAGGAAGTAATATCAGGGATTGTCAGTATGACCCTTCATATTCCAGGTGAGGACACAGAGGACTAACACAGGTGAGGAGATCTGATCTCCTAACACCAAACCCACTATAGCAGGCTCTAGATAATGACAGACCACCAGCCACTAAACCTGATCACTTCTGTACTTTGCCTTGAAGTTCTAACCACTTCAGCTCCCATCACCTTCCTGGAGAACTTAAAGTACTTACCTTGTCCTCACCTTATTTCCCTAGAGATACAAAAATTAGAAGGAGTGTTGGATTGGGGGAGAATCTGAATCCAGGAAAGTCCCATAGTCTAGCCTTTCTAGGAAAAGCCAGGAACAAATCCCACAAGTCCTGGGAGCTCTTCAATTTCCATGTGAGGACACAGAGGTTTTGGCACCCCAAACCACTGTCCCCCTCCTCCCTTGTTCCCCTATCCTGTGTGATCTAGAACTGAAGCAGTCTGTGCTATCTCCAGCCCTGTCTGAAGAGCTTGTTAAAAAATATGGTTTCTCACAAAATATTGAATCAGCAATTTGAAAGACAAGGTAGCAGAAAACACCCAATTAGAACAGTTAAAGAAAAACAGAATCCAGAAAAGAAAAAAAAAAAAAGAGGCTAGTTTAAGGGGCCTCTGAGATAATATCAAGCATACAAATATTCGTAGCATGGAGTGCCAGCAGGACAAGAAATAGGAAGGAATTGAAAACTTATTTGAAAAAAATAATGACAGAAATCTTCCCTCACCTGATCAAGGAAATAGACATACAAGTTTAAGAAGTGCAGAGAGTCCCAAACAAGATGAACCCAAAGAGGCCCACACTGAAACACATCATAATTAAATGCAGAAGGTTAAAGACAAAGAGAGAATCTTAAAAGCAGCAAGAGAAAAACAGTTACCTATAAGGGAGTTCCCATAGACTTCAGCTGATTTCTCAACAGGAACTTTGCTGGCCAGAAGAAACTGGCAAGATATATTCAAAGTGATGAAAAACAAAACCCTACAACCCAAATCACTCTAACCAGCAAGGCTGTCATTTAGAATAGAAGGAGAGATAATGAGCTTCCAAGACATCTAGAATATTTTTACTTTAGAAAATTAATTTTCATTTGTAATGCTAACAGCCAGACACCCACAAAAAATACACATGGTGTCAAAATAAGTCAAAAGAAAATCGTTTTGGCAAAATATAAAAAGGACCTCAAGTCAATTTTATAGAAAAGACTCCTTTATTAACTTTTGGTCAAGAATATGTTTATATACTTTCAGAAAACAAGTCTAAGACCAAGTGGACTCCTGCAACAGAGAGGAATTGACAGATCTGCTCCAACCATGAAGACAAGAGAAGAAATAGTCCAGAGATGGAAGACGCTGATGACACCTTGCCATGCTAGCAGCCAGCAGCTGTGCATTGCTACAGGTTGCCTAGGACCAAACCAGAGAGAGTCAGACCTGCATTGCCACCATTTGTCCACCATCCAGATACTATTGCTGATATGTACACATAAGGAACTGTTAGATATTGAAACTGGAACTCAGAACTGGACATTGAAATTGGAACTCACATATTTTTTGTTCTTATAGGTTTATTTCTAGTCTACAGAGGCAAGATGTTTTTAAAGAAAAGAATCGGGAGCGGGGGCAGATATAGAGGCAAAGAAGCATTGAAAAGACTGTCATACTACAACAGGAAGGCAGGGAAAGTTGAGGGGGGCTGGACTGTAAGAGATCAACCGAAGGACTTGTATGCATATATATAAGCATACCCAATGGATACAAGACAAGGGGGGGTGCAGGTGAGGGAATGTACTGGGGGGCAGGGAAGGCCAGTGGGAGGTAAAGGGGGGAGGGAAGAGATATATATACTAATATTTATAATACTTTAAACAATAAAAAAAAAAGCTAAGGGAGTTCATCAACACCCTTACAAGAAATGTTAAAGGGTCTTCTTTAAGGAGAAGATGAAAGGAATGAATAATAAAATGGCAATATTACATATCTATCAACTATTACTTTAAATGCAGGTGAATTAAGTGCTCCAATCAAAAGACATAGGATGGTTGAATGGGTAAGAAAATAAGACGCTTCCATATGCTATCTGCAAGAGAATCACTTCACTTCAAAAGATACACAGACTGAAAACAAAGGGATGGAAAAAAGTATTTCATAAAAATGGTAACAAAACAAAAAAGTTAGATTAGCAATACTTATATCAGGCAAAACAGACTTTAAAACAAAGGGTAGAGAGAGAAACCAAGTGGCAGAGTAGGTGAACACCTAAACTGCTGCCTCGCACAACAATTTCAAAACTACAATTAAAGGACAGACAGACATCATCCAGAACCACAGGAAAGCTGGTTGAGTGGAAATTCTACAACTTTAGTTGTAGAAAAGAGAGGAGCTCACAGAGATCCAGAAAGGCTGAAAAAAGCTGAGGTACGGAGACACACGCATGGAGAAAGTGGGCAGCAGAGTGTCTGGCTGGCTTCCTCTGGAGGGAGGGATATGGAGATTCCCAATTGCACTGAACCCCTTATCCTACTGCACTGAACCACAGTTCCAGGTGAGACTCATAGGGGGGAAGTCTGGACTGTTGTGAAAAAGGAGGAGTGCATGGAAATTTAGGAGAGCTGCGAAAGGGCAGAAGTCTGGGGCACGCACACCACTGCATACAGAGAGGACTGACTGCTGATTGTGCCGCTGGCTTTCTCTAGTGGGCAGGAAACAGAGCCTCCCAACTGCACTGAATGCCACTTCTGACTGCACTGAACCCCAGTTTCAGCCGAGACCCTGGGGACCCAGACTCATACAGGTCCCAGAGCACAAGGGAAAGGCAGAGGTCTAGAGGCATGTGCACGTGCACACAGAGAGGGCTGCAGCGATTACTGAGAGACACTTGAGACCCAGGGGTCGCATAGGGTGGGGCTGACTGGAAGCCCAACACTGTCTGCTCAGCCCTGAGACTCCACCCCATCCAAGCTCAACAGAGAGGCTTTGGCAGTTTTGCAAGTCTTGTATCACAAGGCCAACTCCAGCACAGAAGTTCTCCTGGCATAGCAAAAATTCAGAGTCAAAGGAATAGATCACAAATGAAAGAAATGGAGGAAAACAAATGACTGGATATAGAGTTCAAAACCATGGTTAAAAGGTTTTTTAAGAATCTCCTAGAAAAGATGGGTAAATTTAGCGAGACCTAAGAGGAGATGAAAAAAGACCAACTAGAAATTAAACATACACTGACTGATAATAAAAAATATTATACAGAGACCTAACAGCAGACTAGAGGAAGGCAAGAATCAAGTCAAAGATTTGAAATACAAAGAAGCAGAAGACACCCCACTGGAAAAGCAAAAAGAAAAAAGAATCCAAAAATGTGTAGTGTAAAGAGCTTCTGGGACAACTTCAAGGGTACCAACATCAGAATGTGAGTTTCAGTATTATAAGATATGCATATTGCTTCATGTGCTCATTATCCATGTGCCAGAAGAAGAGAGCAAGATACTGAAAACCTATTTGAAGAAATAATGACTGAAAACTTCCCACACCTGGTGAAAGAAATAGACTTACAAGTCCAGGAAGCACTTAGCACCCCAAATAAAAGGAATCTAAAGAGGACCACATCAAGACACATCATAACTAAAATACCAAGAGCAAAAGACAAAGAGAGAATATTAAAAGCAGCAAGAGAAAAACAGTTAATTACCTACAAGGGAGTACCCATACGATTGTCAGCTGATTTCTCAACAGAAACTATGCAGGCCAGATGGGAGTGGCAAGAAATACTCAAAGTGATGAATAGCAAAAACCTACAACCAAGATTACTCTAAGCAGCAAAGCTATCATTCAGAATTGAAGGTCAGATAAAGAGCTTCACAGATAAGAAAAAGCTAAAGGAGTTCATCACCACTAAACCAGTATTATATGAAATGCTGAAAGTCTTTAAGAAGAGGAAGAAGAAGAAAAAGGAAAAGATAAAAATTATGAACAACAAATACATATCTATCAAAAAGTGAATCTAAAAATTAAGTGAATAAAAATTCTGATGAACAGAATAAACTGGTGAATATAATAGAATCAGGGCATAGAAAGGGAGTAGACTGACAATTCTCAGGGGAAGGGGGTGAGGAGGGTGCAGGAAGAGACTGGACAAAAATCATACACCTATGGATGAGAACAATGTAGAGGGAGGTAAGGGCAGAGGGAGGGGTGGGAGCCAGGTGGAGGGAAGCTATGGGGGGACGGGAAAAGAGGAAAAAATGTAATAATCTGAACAATAAAAATTTATTAAATAAAAATAAATAAATAAAACAAAGGCTAAAAGGAGAGACAAAGAAGGACCCAGCAATCAAACTGTGGATATTTTTCTGAAGAAACTCAAAATGTGAAATTGAAAAGACATATACATCCATATGTTTATTGCAGCATTATTTACAAGAGCCAAGATATGGAAGCAACCTAAGTATCCATCAATATAGGAATGGATAAAGAAGAAGTGGTACATGTACACAACGGTATATGACTCAACCATAAAAAAAAAAGAATGAAATCTTGCCATCTGCAGCATGGATAGAGCTAGAGGGTGTTGTGCTGAGTGAAATAAGTCAAATAGAGAAAGACAAATGCAATATTATTTCACTTAGTTGTGGAATCTAAAAAACAAAATAAATGAACAAGCAGAACTAAGATAGACTCATAGACACAGAGAACATTTTGGTAGTTGGCAGATGGGAGGGGAATGGGGGAATAGATGAAAAGATGAAGGAATTAAGAAGTACAAATTGGTAATTATAGAATAGTCATGAGATATAAAGTACAGCATAAGGAACATAGTCAATAATATTGTAATAACTATGCAGGGTGTGTACTAGATTTATTGGGGTGATCACTTCATAAGTTACATAAATGTCTAATCACTAGGATGTACACCTGAAACTAATATAATATTGTATATCAACTGTAATTGAATAAAAATTTTAAAGAAAATAATTTACATATATATGTATATATATAAAATAAAAAAATATATATCTTCAGACTCCATGCAAGATGTGTTGTTTCAGGATTTTTCCCCTTAAGCAAACTGTGAATTCTTGGTGGGCAGAATTAATATCTTTTAGAGCTTCATGTCCCTATTGGGTTCACCACAGTACTGCCCACCAAAAAGGCCTCCTTCAGAAAATATGAAGGAACCACCTGTCCACTTTTCAAACCTTTCTCAGGTTTTGACAAGCCCAAATATAACCCATGGGCAGAAGTCTGATGCCAGAAGTAGCTTGGCAAAAGTGCCTTACCTGTCTCCACATTTCCCCAAACCTTCCCCTCTCCATTTTACCAGACCTCAAATTCTCAAAACAGCAATTGCCCTCCCAGCCCGAACATTTTGCCATTCTGCTCACTGGTTTGAGGTCCTCCTGAATCACCATAATGGTTGAATTCAGCACCAAGCGCTGCAGCTTCTCTGTCTGAGGCACTAGAGGAAAGACAGACATACATTCGGGGGAGGGGGAGTGGGGGAGAGAGGGAAGTGGGGAGGTGTCAGTCTCTCTGTTACTTTGGGAGACATAAGAAGATAGACAGGTAGGAGGAATTTTTTTATTAATTTTAATAAATATTTATTGTTCAGATTATTACAATTGTTCCTCTTTTTTCCTCCCATATCTCCCCTAGGTAGAAGGAATTTTAGATACAGTCCTGCTTTTCAAAACCAGATCAAACCCGAGAGATTGTCTCAATCCCTCTGCTTTAAACCAGACTAAAAAGTGACCTAAAACAGTATTTCATCAAGCTAGCCCTTGCCAGGCTCCCACAGCTGAGCACACAAGTCTGCCTCATTGGCCATGCTGTTCTGCTCACCCTCTACGACCTCAACCTTTAAAAATGCCAGCATTGCTCTTTGTCTGTGTGAATTCCTTCTGCTGATTCAGTCTCCTTTCTGCTCTCAGCACTCTACATAGAGTCTATCCCATCTCCTGATGCCTTTTCTACATTCCTGTTGCCTATCACCATGCTCACATTTAAGTAACTTATTACATATTATTCTGTATCCTGTTGCTGGGTGAACAGTCTTATCTTCCCTACTTGACAGTGAGCTCCTCAGAACAGAGACCATGTCTTATTTATGTGTGTATTTTCTGTGCCTTAGGCACACAGCAAAGTTTGATGGACACTTGATTAGAATTAAAACCTACACTCCAAGATATGTTTTGTCCTTTCATTCTCACTAAAAATGCCTAAATGCTACCTACATTTTTGTTTTTTTATAATCTTCACCCAATGATATGTTGTTGTTTTTATTTTAGAGAAAGAGGGGGAAGAAAGAGAGAGATAAAACATCAATTTGAGAGAGAAACATTGATCAGTCACTTCCTAATCAGGGAACATACCAGCGATCTAGGTATGTGCCCTGACTGGGAATTAAACCCATAGTCTTGAGATGTATAGGATGACACTCCATCCAACTAAGCGACCCAGAGAAGGTACCTCCACTTTTCAAATGAGGAAATAGATACAGACTAAAAGTAATCTATCCCAGTTTGCACAGCTAATAATCAGAATTAGTATTTAAACCCATTGAGTTTATATTGAGTTTAAAACTGTGCTTTTAATTACTACATGGGAGTGTCTTTCCCAGAAAGGAGATTTCCTGAGTATGAAGATTCCTAGGACCAGGCTCAGTTCCTACTCACATTCCTGGAACACATCTGTGAATGCGTGAAGGGCTGATTCTATCTTGGCTGGCTCACTGGACTCCATGGCCGATAGTATTAGGAATACCATCTGATCCTGGTATAACTTGGCTATCAGAGGGCATAAATATAAGGGAGAAAGGAGTATGTTTAAGGGGGAGGTGGTGTGTAGAAGAAAATCATGCTCATAGCAACCACTGATACCATGAGATGGGTAAATGAGGATCTATTAGGTTGGAGAAAAGAAGGAGGAAGAAAGAGAGCCAGTGTTTGTCCAGCATTTACCATAAGCCAAGTATGGGGCAGATGCTTTTCCTGAGCTAGGCCTGTCCCTCCCCTGCCCCACTATGTGCTCTCCCATTAGGTCAGAACCTCTTTCATGACCATCAGTGCTGTAATCACATTATCACCTTTCTGAGCTCAGGATCACCAAAGCAGAACTGGAAGCCAACCCCAGGGGAAGGGAGTGGTAACAAAAGGGATAAGGAGGGGAGAATGCCTATGCCCTTTGAAATTCATTGAATTTCAGGCAAACTTTACATAGATTACTTTGCATCTTGTCTGAAGGACAGAAGCCCATCTTGGGAACCTAGCCCCTCAAGGAGTACAAAGTCCTGAATACCCAGGGACACATACCTGAGGCTAGGAAAATGTGTTAACTTACCCAGGATGTAGAAAGCCCTCAGGGCGAAGCTGCAGTTCTGCACAGAGTAAGAATCTGATGGGTTGACTTTTTCACTCAGCTGTGGGGAGACCAAGGCCCTTAGACCTGGGAGCACTGAAAGATCAAGGGCTCTGGGCATGGAGGGAGAAACTGAGGTATGCAGCCAGAAAAAGTGCATCATTTGCCCATAAGAAGAACATGAAAATAGAACCCAGGAATGAACCTACACAGCCCCAAAGGAAAGAAGATGTGGCCAGCAAATACATGGAAGGTAACACCCTTTTGCAAAATGTTCAATTGTCCTCGTCCTACTATAGGCTGCAACACAGAAGGCCTGCCATTTCCCACAGGCATAGTGGGTCCATTTGGACTCCCTGCCCTTAACCAGTTTAGAGGGAGCAACAATGGCCTCCACCCCAAGAAACATACAGAAATGTATCCAATTTACCTTAGAGAGGTGACCAGAATCCAGGCAGTGAAGCCTGAGGTGTGTGCAGTTAAAGGTCACCATGAGAAAACCCCAGGGCCGAGTGGAGGTTATGACCTGGGCTGGGGTAACCATCACCTCCACAGAAGAGGGGAAGACCAAGCCCGGGATACTTCCAGCCTCCAGCACTCACCTGCTGGAAGAGCATGCCTGTAATGTTTTCCAGCTGGGATTCCAAGTTTATACCTCCGCAGCCGCTGAACGCCAGAGCATTCACCAGTTGATAGATACACTGTGTGTATAAGGACAGAGTCAGCCACTCAACCAGCCCTTGCCACAGCCTTAAGGGAAAGCCTCTGCCCTCTCATCTCCTTTCAGAGGTGGCCCAATATCATAGTTCACACTGCCCTCTTAGACCTTTTCAGGAAGGCACAGGGGCTATTTTTTCCATAGCCAAATACATCCATGACCTGCTCCTCTACCTCATCCAAGAAGCTACACTTACTTTCAAATAACCTCATTATTTCATGAGCAACTCAACATTGCAGGTGTTGGCTGACTTGAACGAAGTAGGATAAAGAAGTCATGGCCAAAGAAAGAACTGGTTCTATTGTTCTGACTTGCAAAATTTTGAAAACCACATTTAAAACTAAATATCTACCCTTTACCTAGTGGATTATATTATATTATGGGTTTTTTCTTCTTCCTTTTGTGAGAGGCTACAAATTGCCTCAGTTTTCACATGTGTAAATAGTCCATTTTATTTTTTAAAAAGACAGCTTTATTGATGTCTAATCATATATAATAAAAGGTAATAGGCACATCGACCCAATAGCAGAACTGGTCACTATTATGTGCTCAATGCAGGAGCTGCCCCCTGGTGGTCAGTGCGCTCCCTCAGGGGAAACGCAGCTCATCCAGAAGCAGGGCTCACAGCTGGTGAGCACAGTGGCAGTGGCAGGAGCTTCTCCCACCTCAGGTAGCCCTAACAATATCCGACTGCTGCCTTAAGCCATCAGGGAACGGCCCTAATCTGGCAGTAGGACAACCCCCAATGGCTTCTGCAGTGAATGAGGGCGCAGGCTAGGCTGAAGAACCTTATCTCCCCATACTGGCCCCCCTTCCCTGCCGAGTGCATGAATCTTGTTGATATATAATATCCTGCACATAAGTATACTATTTAATAAATGTTAACACCATTGAAACCATCTCCATAATTAAGATAATAAGCATATCCATCACCCCCAAAAGTTTCCTCTTATCTCTTTGTAACAACTCTTGCCTTCCCCTTGGAACACCGTTCCTTTCCACTGATCTGCATTCTGTCACTATAAATCTCTCATTACTTTTTTTAAATTTTTATTATTTTTTATACATAACTCCCCATTGCCCCCCCTCCCTCCCAGGCATACCCTAACCCCCCAGTGTCTATGTTCATTGGTTATGCTTATATGCATGCATACAAGTCCTTTGATTGATCTCTTATCTACCTCACCTAACTTTAATCTTCCTGCTGTAATTTCAGTCTGAAGCTTTAAACTGCCAAAATGTTTTCCAAATGGTTGTGCCAATTTAGAGATGTATAGTGGCATTTCAATATAATTTTAAATTTTTCTAAATGATTTTTATCAACTTGTCTTGTGTTAATTTTTTTAATTTAATAAATCTTTATTGTTCAGTTTATTACAATTGTTCCTCTTTTTTTCTCCCCATAGCTCCCCTCCACTCGGTTCCCACTCCACCCTCTATCCTTACCTCCCCCACTCTCCTCATCTATACATGTATGATTTTTGTCCAGTCTCTTCCCGCACCCCCTACATCCCTTACTCCCGAGAATTGTCAATCCACTCCCCTTCTATGCCCCGAATTTTATTATATTCATCAGTTTATTCTGTTCATTATATTTTTTATTCACTTGATTTTTAGAATCACTTGTTGATATGTATTTGTTGTTCATAATTTTTATCTTTACCTTTTTCTTCCTCCTCTTCTTAAAGCATACCTTTCAGCATTTCATATAATACTGGTTTGGTGGTGATGAACTCCTTTAGCTTTTTCTTATCTGTGAAGCTCTTTATCTGACCTTCAATTCTGAATGATAGCTTTGCTGGGTAGAGCAATCTTGGTTGTAGGTTCTTGCTATTCATCACTTTGAATATTTCTTGCCACTCCCATCTGGCCTGCATTGTTTCTGTTGAGAAATCAGCTGA
The DNA here is from genome assembly GCA_004026805.1 of Lasiurus borealis. Classification (NCBI taxonomy): domain Eukaryota; kingdom Metazoa; phylum Chordata; class Mammalia; order Chiroptera; family Vespertilionidae; genus Lasiurus; species Lasiurus borealis. Next base: position 14,811 of record PVJN01047610.1, read on the forward strand.
CAATCGTATGGGTGCTCCCTTGTGGGTAACTAACTGTTTTTCTCTTGCTGCTTTTGATATTCTCTATCTTTTGCTTTTGGAATTTTAATTATGATGTGTCTTGGTGTGGCTCTCTTTGGATTCCTTTTATTTGGGGTTCTGTGCACTTCCTGGACTTGTAAGTCTATATCTTCCACCAGATGGGGAAAGTTTTCAGACATTATTTCTTCAAATAGGTTTTCAGTATCTTGCTCTTTCTTTTTTTCTGGCACCCCCCTAATTCTGATATTGGTATGCTTGAAGTTGTCCCAGAGGCTCCTGACACTATCTTCATATTTTTGGATTCTTTTTTCTTTTTCTTTTCCAGTTAAGTATTTTTTGTTTCTTTGAATTTCAAATCTTTGACTTGATTCTTGTGATCCTCTAGTCTGCTGTAAGATCTCTGTATAATATTTTTTATTTCAGGTAGTGTATGTTTAATTTTTAGTTGGTCTTTTTTCATATCCTTGAGGTTCTCACTAAATTTATTGGCCTTTTCTAAAAAATTCTTGAAAAACCTTATAACCGTGGTTTTGAACTCTATATCCAGTTCTTTGCTTTCCTCCATTTCTTTCTCTTTTTTTTAAATATATTTTATTGATTTTTTACAGAGAAGGAGAGGAATAGAGAATTAGAAACATCGATGAGAGAGAGACATCGATCAGCCGCCTCCTGCATGCCCCCTACTGGGGATGTGCCCACAACCAGGATACATGCCCTTGACTGGAATGGAACCTGGGACCTTTCAGTCCGAAGGCCAATGCTCTATCCACTGAGCCAAACCAGCTTTGGCATTTCTTTCATTTGTGATCTGTTCCCTTGTCTCTGCATTTTGGCTGCCTCCTTGAGTTGATAAAGTGCTTTGTGTCCCAGGTGACCTACAGCGCACAGTGGCTCAGCCTCCCAGTTACCTGAGGTGGACACTCTTGGTGCACCCCTTTGTGGGCTGTGTGCACAGTCTTGTTGTAATTAAGCCTTGATTGTTGTTGGTATCACTGGGAGGAATTGACCTCCAGGCCAATTGGCTGTGAGGATCAGCTGTGTCTATGCTGGGAGAACTTCTGTGCTGGAGACACCCTTATGAGACAAGGCTTGGAGAAGCCTTTGTACTC
>PVJN01047612.1:0-15936 GCA_004026805.1 Lasiurus borealis
CTGCCGCTGGATTGATGGATGGGGGTGTGGGGGGGGAAGATGAGCTCCATGCCCGAGTTTTTTTGGGGAGGGGGGTGTCTTCTCTCGCGTTCCGGGATATTCCTGACGCTCCTCTCTCGGGGCAGGGGTGGTGGGAGGTCGGGGTGGGGTGGGTGGTGGGGGACCCGGAGCAGAAGAACTGGATGGGGGTGGGGGGTTGGAGTGGGGACAGTGAGTTGTCAAAAGAGGGGAGAGGATGGAAAAAGCAGAGGAGGGAACCAACGGGTTTTGTTTTTTTTTTGGGTTTTTTTGTTGGTTTGTTGGTGTGTTTTAAGCCTTCGGAGGGTTTCGCCTTCTGGGTCTTGACGCAGAGCCCGGCGGGCTGGACATGCCTGCTGGATTGCATGCGTTGCTGCTTAGATTTTGGGGTTTTGGGGGGGTTAAATGGGGGGGGAGCTGGGCTCGGCGGTGAGCAGAAAGCCCTTCGCATCCCCAGCTCCTGGGAGTGAGGATTGCGATCCTTAAACGTGTGATCGAGAGAGAGAGAGAGCGAGCGCGAGCGCCGCAGCAGCCGCTGACTTCTCCTCGTCTCCGAAAGGGCATTTAAATTTCAGCTTTTTTTTTTTTAACTGCATTTCTGACAGCCCGAGAGACACTGCGGCGCGTCCCGCCCGCCCGCCCTTTCCCATTCGCCCCCGGCTCCTGCTTCCTACGTTGGCGTTTGGCTTCTTTAAAAAAATAAAATAGAATTTTTTAAAATCATAAAAAAATTAAATATCTTGCCGTAGCCGGGGTGTTAGGGCTTGTGGGTGCTGGGGAGGCGCAGGAGGCGGGGAGGGAAAGGCGAGGGCGCGGGTGGGTCCGGTTCTCCTGGCCGTGGACTTCGCCAACGAGGGCAAACCCAGCCTGGGCTCCCCCGGCTGCGTCGCGGGGGTTGGGGGGGGGGGTCCCCGCGGCTCCCCCCCGAGAGGCAGAGAAGGACTGCGAGGAGGAGGAAGAGAAGGAGCCGGGCTTTTTTTCTTCTTCTTCCCCCCGAACAGCTGCTCCCCGAGGCGGCGGGGGAAGAAGGCCGGGCGCCCCGCTCCGGGCGCAGCAGGAGCGCAGCGAGCGGGGTCGCTCTGGCGCAGTTGCGTCTGCCGCGCCGGGCGTGGAAGGGAGGCGCCGCCGCTGTTATTCTCTCTCGCGCTCAGACACCCCCTTTTTTTTATGGATGGGGGGGGGGGTGTGGGGTGTGAGAGCCCGCGGCGGCGGAGCTGCGCAGCAGCAGCAGCAGCCGGCGAGGGGAGAAGAAGAAGAAGAAGAAAAGCTGGCGAAGGAGGGAAGGAGGGGAGGCAGGGAGGGCGCGCTGGGGGTGGGGAAGGCGGAGGAGAGGGCGGAGGCGCCCGCGGGGGAAGGGGCGCAGCCGCTCCTGCTCTGCCGCTCGCTCCCCTCGGCCCTTCAGGAGCCGCAAAACTTTCTGGGCCGAACCGGCAGCTGGCACCGCCCGCCCGGTGCTCCGCCGGCCTCTCCCGGAGCCCGGAACCCGTTTGCAGGGGCTGAAGCCCGGGCTGCGCGCGCCCCGCAGCTGGCTCTCCAAAAAGATAGAGAAGAGAGAAGGGGGTGTTCTCCCGGAGAGGGGCGCACCTTAAGGGCGCTCCTTTGCACCTCAGTACCCCGGGACCCCTCCAGGCACCACCGGTGGCGCATTTGGGCAGCTGGCGGTGGTGCATTTGGAGAGCTGGCGCGCTGGAAAGGGGGGCGCGCTGCTGGAAGAGAGGGGAAGGAGGATTGATTCATCATCATCATGATGGTGTCGCGCGCTGCGCCGGGGTGAGAGAGGCACCAGCCGAGATATATGCTCCCCCTTTTTTTAACTCCAGATTGCACCCCTTCTCTCTCCCGCTTTGTGTGCGCCCCCTCTGCACCCCCCAGCTGTAGCAGGCTGCCGCGATGCCCCTCCACGTGAGCTTCGCCAACAGGAACTACGACCTGGACTACGACTCGATGCAGCCCTACTTCTTCTGCGACGAGGAGGAGAACTTCTACCACCAGCAGCAGCGCAGCGAGCTGCAGCCGCCCGCGCCCAGCGAGGACATCTGGAAGAAGTTCGAGCTGCTGCCCACGCCGCCGCTGTCGCCCAGCCGCCGCTCGGCGGGGCTCTGCTCGCCCTCGTACGTGGCCGCCTTCGCGTCCTTCTCGCCGCGGGAGGTGGACGATGGTGGAGGAGGCGGTGGAGGTGGCCATGGAGGCGGTGGTAGTAGCAGCAGCTTCTCCACGGCCGACCAGCTGGAGATGGTGACCGAGCTGCTGGGCGGGGACATGGTGAACCAGAGCTTCATCTGCGACCCGGACGACGAGACCTTCATCAAGAACATCATCATCCAGGACTGCATGTGGAGCGGCTTCTCGGCCGCCGCCAAGCTCGTCTCCGAGAAGCTGGCCTCGTACCAGGCGGCGCGCAAAGACGGTGGAGGTGGTGCAGGTGGAGGTGGTGTTGGTGGCAGCGGTGGCCGGAGCCCCGCCCGCGGGCAGGGCGCCTGCTCCACCTCCAGCCTGTACCTGCAGGACCTGAGCGCCGCCGCCTCCGAGTGCATCGACCCGTCCGTGGTGTTCCCCTACCCGCTGCACGAGGGCAGCGTTGGCGGCGGGTCCCCCAAACCCTGCGCCTCCCCAGACTCCGCCGCTGCCACCGCCACCGCCTTCTCCTCCTCCTCGTCCTCCTCGTCCTCGGACTCTCTGCTCTCGTCCACCGAGTCCTCCCCGCGGGCCAGCCCCGAGCCCCTGGCACTCCACGAGGACACGCCGCCCACCACCAGCAGCGACTCTGGTGAGAGTGGGGGCCCTGCCTGATAAAGGGGGGAGGGGGTGGGACAGATTGGATGGGTGGGCATCTAGTTATCTTTATTCTTTGCATGGCAGCTAGCTGGCCCCTCCAGCTGACACCATCTCTTCTTTTCTTCTATTCGGGAAAGGAAAAAGGGCTGGTCTGCAAGCATCTGGGAGCTCTCCATGGCCCCCAGAAAAACAAAACTGTGGGCTTGGAGTGTTCCCGCCCATCCCTTCCCCCTAAAAGACCGCCCTAGTGGCAGGCCACCCTCCCCTCGCTGCCCTGCCCTGCCCTGCCCTCCCACCACCACCACCACCCCCCTCAGGAATTTCATTGGGATTTTAAATCTTCCTGGTTTATCTTGCAACTCAATCCGCTCCCTCTTACCTTTTCTTTAAGCATTTTAATTGCTGGGGGGGGGTGGGGAGAAGGGGAAAGGGAGGAGGGGGAAGTGTGAATGAGATTAAGAGGATTGATGTCTTGGAAAGAATTGCCTCCTCCCTCTCTCTCCCTTTTCGGAGAAGTGTTGGAATTTAAAGGACTGCAAGATCGAGGAAGAGGGGCTGGGGGGGGCCCCCAGGCAGAGGCTGGCAGGCAGGCTCCCACCTGGAGCTGCGGAAGGAGTGAAAGTGCCTCCAAGCGAAGGAGCTGAGCAACTTGGGAATCTTTTCAGCCTGTTTTTTTTTTTTTTTTTTTTTTTTGAATATTTAAAAGCAGCTCCTTTTCCCAAATTGAACTCCATCCCTTCCCCCCCAGCCCCTTAGGGCTTTTGGCAAAGCTTGCAAGATCTTTTTTCTTTTTTTTTTTTGGAGCTTCCCGTCAAATCAGGGAGTTGCTAAATCCATACCCAGAGCTTTGCAGCTCTCCTGGGCCACGCGGGTGGGTTCTGGGTACAGTCCCTTCCACCGAGGGGAGGTGCTTGGGAAACGCACCGGGCTCTGGGTGTGTCCAAAAAAAGCCTCATTAAGTCTTAGGTAAGCATTGGCACCCTCGGTGTCTCCTGGGAACTTGTCAAAGTGTTCTGACCGGGGCCCTAGAGCCCAGCTAGCTGCCATCCCATCCTCCTTGGTGGGAGGGAGGGATGATGGTCCTCTAGGGATAACTCTGTGGTCCTTCCTTCAATTTCTCTATATGATGCTTTCTGTCTCCATCATCGAAAATAGGGGAAATGTTGTCGCTCCCCAGGTGACCTGTGCTTCCTTCCTTTCCTTTCCCTACAGAGGAAGAACCAGAGGACGAGGAAGAGATCGACGTGGTGTCGGTGGAGAAGAAGAGGCAGCCCTCGGCGGCCTCCAAAAGGTCAGACGCCGCCGCCGCCGGGTCGCCCTCGGGGGCCACGGCCGGGAGCCACAGCAAACCGCCCCACAGCCCGCTGGTCCTCAAGCGCTGCCACGTGTCCACCCACCAGCACAACTACGCCGCGCCCCCGTCCACCAGGAAGGACTCCCCGGCGGCCAAGCGGGCCAAGCTGGACCACAGCGGCCGCGTCCTCAAGCAGATCAGCACCAACCACCGCCGGTGCGCCAGCCCGCGCTCCTCGGACACCGAGGAGAACGACAAGCGTCGGACTCACAACGTCCTGGAGCGCCAGCGGCGCAACGAGCTCAAGCGCAGCTTCTTCGCGCTGCGCGACCAGATCCCCGAGCTGGAGAGCAACGAGAAGGCGCCCAAGGTGGTCATCCTCAAGAAGGCGGCCGCCTACATCCTGGCCACGCACGCCGAGGAGCAGAAGCTGCTGGCCGAGAAGGACTTCCTGCGGAAGCGGCGGGAGCAGTTGAAACACAAACTCGAGCAGCTGCGGAACTCTGGTGCCTAGGACGTGGGACACCCTCCCTCGTGTCCCTCGGGGGAAAGGAAGGACCTGGGATCGGCTCACGACTTCTTTTCTTCTCCTCCTCCTCCTCCCCGGGGTGACGGAAGTAGTGGCGGGGAGAAAAAGTCCTGGAAGAAGGTTCGATTCCTCCTCCTGGCTGGCATCCTTTTGCAGAATTCACGAGAAAAAAAAATAAAAAATAAATAAAAACTTGTTGCAACTGCATGGTCAAGTGCAAACCGCACAACCGTGGCTGGGTCTTCCTCGGACTGAAAGGCTTAGCCATACGATGTAAACTGCCTCAACAATGAAACTTGGCATAAAAGAACTTTTTTTTTTTATGCTTGCCATCCTTATTTTTTTGTTCGTTTTGTTTTTTTGTTTTGTTTTTTTTCCTTCCCCTTTAACAGATTTGTATTTAAGAATTTTTTTTTTTTTAATCTCCAAAGTTTACCCCCTCCCCCATGTCTCTTGTACATACATACATCCTTAAATGTACATAGTTTTAATAAGACTTTATATAAGTAGTATTACAGAATGGCAATGTATTATATAAGACAATTTTTTTTTATTTAAATACATGTTGCTTTTTAAAAATTGATTTTTTTTTTATTGTTTTTAGAAAAAAAAATAAAACACTTTTGGCAAATATATCCCGGAGCCAAATCTTAAAAAAAGCTCTCGAGTTGTTGTTTCTTTGTTGGCTTGTTGGCTGCAATTCTCTCGTTCATCCAGGACCACGGCACAGCATGTGGCCCTTTAAGGGAGGGTGCGTTCACCAAGATGGAGAGAGGTATATGACTCAGGAAGGGACCAGGGCTTTTGGTTAAATGGATCTGGGGCCTTCAGGCCTTGACCTTATCTGGGTTCTGAGATGCTTCCTGAGGTGGGTGATAAGGGCCAGGGTGGATCCTGGAAAGAATGAAAGGGCAGGGCAGTGGGCTGGTGGGCCAGTGAGGGGGTTAGGGACCAGGGGGGTGGCTAGAGAGATGAAAGGCAACAGTTAAGCATATAAGGGGGTGAGGTAAGGACCGAGAGTTGGGAGGAAGATCAAGAAGAAACTGTGAACTTAGATTAACCCAAGCCATTCCCCGGTCCCATTCAAGCCCCCTGGCAGAGTGGCAGGGGAAGAGAATAGAAACCAGATGTTGCTGCTTGCCTACCACTACCAGGTGCCCTCTACATGGGCTATGGGACCCCGGAGGAGCGCTGGGAGGTGTGTTATGAACCTTTTACAGGCCTGGGCATAATGGGAGCTGGGGAGGCTAGGGGACTTCTCTGGCCACATCGGCAATAAATGGCAGCTTCCAAGTCCCACTCAACACTGGCGCCTTTGCTCATCCTACAGTGTGAGGTCAGAAATGCCTGCAGCCCTCGCTGGCCTGGCTCAGGCCTCAGGGTTGACCTGTGGACTGAAGGGCTCCAGGTTCAATTCCAGTCAAGGGCACATGCCTGGGTTTCGGACTCAATCCCCAGGGCAGGGGGGCATGCAAGAGGCAGCTCATCCATGATTCTCATCATGAATGCTTCTACCTCCCTCTCCCTTACTCTCTGAAATCAATAAAAATAAATTTAAAAAATGCTTCCAAGACTGGTTTGGCTCAGTGGATAGAGCGTGGGCTTGCAGACTGAAAGGTCCCAGGTTCAATTCCGGTCTGGGGCATGTGCCTTGCTTGCGGGCACATCACTGTGGGGTGTGCAGGAGGCGGCTGATGGATGTCTCTCTCTCATTGATGTTTCTAACTTTCCATCTCCCTTCCTCTCTGTGAAAAATCAATAAAATATATTTTAAAAAAAAATAATATTTCTTTTCATGAATGCTTCTATCACCCTCTCCCTTCCTCTCTGAAATCAATAAAAATAAGTAAATAAATCCTTCTTTCAAAAAAAAATGCTGTGGTTGGCAGCCAGATGGACTGCTAAGTAACAGCTAAACTTGACTACTTGTGTGCCAGGCATTCTTCTAAGCGTTTTCCTTATGCAACTCCACAGCAACCCTGTGAAGGAGGTACGGCTGATTGGCCTATGAGAAGGGGAAACTGAGACACAGGAAGGTTTTATTTTTTTCTCTTCCCCACCTGCATGGCAAAGTTCCACCCATAATGAAGAGTAGAGCTGCGAGGATTCAAACCCACTCACAAACTCCCCAAGAGGCAGGAAGGAATGCACGGGCCACACAGGAGAACAGGAGTCAGCCATCGCATGGCTTCTATCTTCCGTTCCAACGCACAGACCCTGTGGGACCTCAGTTACCCCCTCTTTCGGTGTGTTTGATCTGGCTGCCCATCGTTTCATTTTTCCTGTATCGGGGAGAAACCCGCAACTCCGGGTCCCCCCATCACGCCGCCATTTGTTAATAAGTTGAGATTCACCAGTTGCCTCGGGGAAGCGGCCGGTGGAGCCGGGCTACTGTTCAGGCCGTAAAATAAAATATAAATCGCTCTCTGTCGCGTGAGTCATTACTTTGGAAAGGACCGACGCCCCACCTCTTCTTTCACACCCGGGGAACCGTGACGCATGCTCGTCCCTGCAACATGAAAAGGCGCTCCTGACGGTAGGTATTATTCACGAGAAGCCTCGGCCTACCCACGGCCCAGACCAGAAACCTGAAATGTGGGCCACATCCTCGCAGGTAAATGGCAGCTCCTCTCGCCGTTCTAATTATCTCATTGTCCGGGCCTCTGGAGGGATCTGCAGATTAAAATGAAATCGTTGGGATTTTAATCCACCACCGCCGCCCATTCATCAATAGCTAATTACCGCCTGGGGCTCTGGCCCCTACCGTCCTGTCATCCAGGCCCTTAATGCCTTTTTCTTGATCTTTTTATTTCAGGTTCTCACTGCTGCAAGCTGCCACACACCCTGTGTCCTCGATTCCAAGGGAGATAGAATCCACAGAATTCTGGTTCAAAGGTCACCATATGGTTGGGGGGTGGGGGGAGAGGGGACAATCTGAAAGGGTTTACTCTGCCCCTTTGCAGCTGGACAGCGGGCCTGGAGTGACTCACTCGGGAACCCAGGTGAGTAGAGGGAGAAGGTGTGAGTTTGAATGGCAGCATCCCCGGACCCGCAGCGTGCTCCTCGGTAAGAAAACACTCTCGCTTCCAGCAGGCCTGGAAACCACTAGAAATGCAGAGCTAGGCCCTGGGGGCGGCTTATGGCTCACACCCTATGTCCAGGAAGTCAGGGAACGAAGGTCTTTCCATAAAAGTCAGGCTGACCTTGACCCTGAGACAAATTGGTCCTCAGAGCCAATCCAGAGAGTCCCCCAGGGGTCTCTGCCACTGTGGGATCTATTTTATAGATGAAACAAAGGATCGGGAATTGGTGATGGAGGGAGGAGCTTGCAAATTGGGTTGGAATTCACCAGAAGGAATAAGCTGATGCTGACTAGCTTATGGCTTGGACCCTGAAGGAATTATTGGCCATCCCTCGGGTGGTTTTGTTTAGGGATGAAATGTGTACAGGGGAAGGAAGGGTTATTTTTGTTGTTGTTTTTATTGTTGTTACTCCTCACCCAAGGCTATTTTTGCATTGATTTTTTTTTTGAGAGTGGAAGGTAGAGGGAAAGAGGAAGAGAGAGAGAGAGGGAGGGAAAGACAGAGAAACATTGATGTGAGAGAGACACATCAATTGATTGCTTCCCTTAACTCACCTTGACCAGGGTCAAGGATCGAGTTGGCAGCCCAGGTCCATGCCCTTGACAGGAATCAAACCGGGGGGGTGGGGGGTGACCCTTCAGTCCACAGGCCAGTTGCTCTACCCACTGAGCCAAACCGGTTAGAACAGGGTGTTATTTTATGCTTCCATTTGGAAGCAACCAAGGAGATCCAGGTTATACAAATAATCCACTCTTTAAACGAACAAGGTTTCCGCACTCCGGCCTCACTGCTGGGATATGTAAGTAGAGCGACACGTCTCTGCTGGTCTTTAAGACAAATGGGCACGGAGCTTGGGAAAGAGGACAGAAACACGTTGTGTTTGGGGGTTTTCTGCGGTTGGTTTGCCATAGCCTGTGAGAGGTTCCGTTGATGATAACTTTTTTGGGATACCCACTCAGGACTCTGGAAGCATTTCTCCCCAACAATAAATAACCTCACAGCTAGAAAGGGCTGATGGGTGTTCCCCAACGCTATCTACAAACGCACTGGTGGCTTTACAAAAGTCCCCCATCCCATCCCCTTTAAGGTTATGGTCCATGACAGGCCTGTTTCAAAGGAGAAGGGTAGAAACAGGCTCCCAGAAGGAGAACAGGGAGCCATTGAAAAAAAAATAAAAATAAGAACTAAAAAGACTACTACCCAACCGTGAATGTTGAAGCAGGAATCTTTCTCTCTTCTAGAGCCTTCGGGGGAGAATTCAGACTACTTCCAAATGGAGAGGCCATATCCTATCCAAAAGTGTTTTGCCTTCCCAAAACTGGTGACTCGTCTACACGGCTCTTGAGTGGATTTCACATTTTGTCTTGTAATTGTATTTCTTTCAATATTAGCCGAGGTTAATCTGTTTAGGAAGACACAGCTGAAGGGAAGGAGTGTTAATGGGATGTAGATCTTCGCGGGTTAAAAGGAATGTTCTTTGTTTCTAAACAATGCCTGAGAGCTCAGCCGCCATCCCCAACACTTTCTACCCATTGTCACCCCCGCGGCCCCTCCGGGGATGAAACGCTCGGGTGCCGGTCAGGGGTCTCCAGGGGTGGGGAAAGGGAGGGCCGAGGGAGAGACAATTAGCCTTTATTACACACGCTGACTATCTGCCAGACCCTCCCGACGGCCCAGCGGGAGAGTAATTGTTGACTGAGGCGGGGCCGAAGTTTAGGGGAGTTCAATAGCTCCCTTAAAAGTCACACAAGGACCCACAATCAGAGCCACGAGGACGGCGGTGAATGTTTACTATGTTGCTAAACACTTTACATGCGTGATCTTATTTTATTTCCCCCAAGCAACTCTTAGGAGGTGTGCGCTATTCCTAATCCCAGGGTACGCAGAAAGAGGTGGAAATGTGGGGAGGTGAAGTAACTCGCCTGCCTTCACAGAGCTGGCCACGCGGGGAGGAATGATTCCACCCTCGTTCATAAATAGTTAACTGAACACCTACTGTGTGCCCACACACAGTAGGGTGTGGGGAGAAACTGTTAAGATGGAAGTGACAGATAAAAAGTCCTGGTCCCGTGGATTGTGGGAGAACGGAGAAGACCAGCACGTACACTCTGTTGTTTTACAAACGCCCTGAGTGTTTCCTCTGTGGCAGGAGAGGGTCGCAGCTCTGAGAACTGCTGAGCACCCCTAACCCCCTCCAACTTCTTCCCCTTGCACCCTGAAAATGAATCAAGGTCAGAGCTCAGGAGATTCTGGTGGAGGAGCCAAGGAAAAGACCTCACCAGAGGGATGGAGGGGAGCTAGGAGGACGTGGTGACCCAGGGGAGGAAGCCCTGCTGTCAGAGGTGTCCCAGGCGGCAAGAGGTGAGGGACGCAGCGGCCTAGGCCAGTGGTCGGCAAGCTCCTTCGTCAACAGAGCGGCAAACCTCGGCTCTTTGGCCCCTGGAGTGTGGCTCTTCCACAAAACACCGAGGCCTGGGCAAGTCTATTTTTTTGAAGAAGTGGCATTAGAAGAGGTTTAAGTTTAAAAAATGTGGCTCTCCAGCCGAGACCGGTTTGGCTCAGTGGATAGAGCATCGGCCTGCGGACTGAAAGGTCCTGGGTTCGATCCCGGTTGGGGGCATGTACCTTGCTTGCGGGCACATCTCCATTGTGGGCCGTGCAGGAGGCGGCTGATTGATGTCTCTCTCTCATCGATGTTTCTGACTTTCTATCCCTCTCCCTTCCTCTCTGTGAAAAAATCAATAAAAAATGTGGCTCTCCAAGGACATTTCCGTCGTTGTCCTGTTGGTATTTGGCTCTGAGGACGAATGAGTTTGCCAACCACCGGCCTAAGCGACACAGCAGCATCTTCTAGGCCAGTGAGCATCTCCTCCCCAGCGAGATGGCAGCCCCATCCCCAGGACTGCCCCCTCCCTCATTCCTTCCATTCAGGCCAGTGGTTCTCAACCTTCCTAAGGCCGAGACCCTTGCATACAGTTCCTCATGGGGTGCTGACCCCCAACCATGACATGTTGCTACTGTTATGCATCGTGATGTAAATATCTGCATTTTCCGATGGTCTTAGGCGACCCCTGTGAAAGGGTCGTGCGACCCCCAAAGGGGTCGAGACCCACAGGTTGAGAACCGCTGATTCAGGACCTCACTTGGACGGCACGCTGCCAAAGCCACACCTTCACCAGGAATCCCACAGGCCGGTCCCCGCCTGGACCGGCAGGCAGCATGGACATGGCCTGCGGATTCAAACACGTGCCGCCACCTGCGGGTTTGATCTCCATGGTTTCCAAAAACAGTCAATGAAAAAGAATTCCAGAAGTAAACCATTGATAAGTTTTACATTGTGCGGCATTCTCTCACCGGGGTGATACAATCTCCCGTGGTCCCTCAGGGGACATGACTCACCCCCTCTTCCAGTATATCCCCACCTATTCGTCACTTCATAGCTGGCCGGGTTATCAGATGGACGGACTGCCATCGGGCGGATACCGGAGTTCGGGTCACCCTGTCTTCGCTTCGTCATGCGAGCGCAGTGATGCTGGGAACGCAGCTCCGCCAAAGAGAAGCTGGTGAGTGATGTTCACCTTTCCTCTCGGGGAAAGGTGAACGCTCCGTGCCATTCTTGGTTTCAGACCTCCCTCCCCGGGAGCTCTGAGGAGAGACCCTCTGCAGGGAAGGGGGGCTACTGGGCTCCCGCTGAATTAGAATTTCAGGAGGCAGGGCCCCAGGAAATGGGTTTAACAAGCCCTCTAGAGCTTGAAAAGTTCAGAGAATCATAAGTGTGAGTGTGCCCTCACCTACTTAAAGCCTTTCAGGTTCCTGTGCCCTGCAGATGAGGTCCAAGGCCATTTTATTCATTCATTCATTCATTCATTCATCCATCCACTCATTCATTCATTCATCCTTACCCTGAGATATTCTTCTCCATGATTTTCAGAGAGAGTAGAAGGGAGGAGGAGAGAGACAGAGAGAGAGATAAATATTGATGTGAGAGAGGGACACATCCATTGGTTGCCTCCTGCAGTATCCTAGGCTGGAATTGAACCCGAAACCCTTCGGTCCACAGGCCAATGCTCTAACCACTGAGCAAAACCACCTAGGGCTCAAGGCCATTGTGTAACCTCCAAGGTCCTCCACACACTGGCTCCTGCTGACTCACAGGTCTTGTCCCTCCCGTTTCCCTGGTGACATTGGAAAAGCATTTATGCAAATAATTACATAAATCAATGCAAGGACCCGAAGTGGTGGGGTGAGAAAGCACGACCTTACAGGGGGGTCACCTCACAGCCTGGGGGGCCAGGGGAGTGTCCAGCCCAGGCACGGAGGATGGGGCTGGGTCCGTCAGGCCAAAGAGCCTGCGCAGAAGGAGAGAGGTGAACTCGGGAACCCTAGCAAACCAGAGTGGAAGGAGTGGGCAGGAAAAGGAGAGAACATCCTTAGGGTGGGGTGAGCCTCATGCAGACCACTCAGGGGCCTCAAGAAAGCGCTTTGGACTGTTCACTGGCTAAGGACAGACTCTCCAGGAGGGAAGGTTACTACGTCATTCCTACCTGTTTGTCCGGATCCTCTGGTCACGGTGGCACTGGCCCAGGAAGCTTGGGTTATGGTTAAGCCAAAAGTCATGGGACCGAACTGGCTGGTGTTGCTCAGTGGTTAGAGCGTGCCGACCCTCCGTCCTGAAGGGTCACAGGTTCAATTCTGGGTCAGGGCACATGCCGAGGTCGCGGGTTCGATCCCCAGTTGAGGTGTGTGGGAAGGCGGGGGGTTGATGTTTCTCTCTCAATCTCTCTCTCTGTGTTCCTCTCTCTCTAAAATCAATAAAAACACTTTTGGGCTTGTTTGTTTTTTACAGTCATGGTACTGGGTGCTAGGACACCAGACTCTGAACTGCCACTGTCTGCGCCCACTGTGTTCCAGACCTTCGCCTGCTGCATGGGGCGGGGAGGCCAGACCAGGTCATGGTAAGGATTCTGTCCTCTCCAGCGGAGGGGTAACGAGAGCCATAAAAGTAATCACAGCATCCCTGACACGAATCCAGCATTTTCCACCACCCTCCCCCGCCCCACCGGAGCGCTCTGCAGCCTGAAAAACCGTGACTTGTGCCAGCGTGATGTTAAACACATTTTTATTGAGTAACGATGACACATAACCTGTGCATTAAGATGTACGGCATGTTCCTTTCATACTAACATTTAAAAATATAGATATCTTTATTGATTTCAGAGAGGAAGGGAGAGGGAGAGAGAGACTGACTCATCAATGATGAGAGAGAATCACTGATCGGCTGCCTCCTGCATACCCCCTACTGGGGATGGTGCCTGCAGCCTGGGCACGGGCCCTGACCTGGAATGGAGCTCTGTGTCCCCTCTCCTCTCACCGTGAGGACCCCAGTCACTGGATGGTGGGCCCGCTCTCAGCCAATAGGACCTCATTCCATCCGCAAAAACCCGTGTCCAAACAAGGTCCCGTTCTGAGGTTCGGGTGGACATGAATTCTGGGGGCCACTGCTCAGCCGGGCGTAGATGGGTGAGCATGTCCAGGGCGGGGCCTGTGCATGGATCCACCCACCCTCAGTGCCTTGACTGACATGGGATGTGCCACGTGTTTGGCACGCCACCTGGCACAGAGTGAAACCTCACGAAGTAGCAACGTGTCATTAACTTTTTAATCAGGAAAAAAAAAGTGAACTTGACTGTGGAGTGCACACAACAGGCCCTCGATGATCCTGGTCGAACCCACTCCCGAGGGGTGGGGGGGGCTGAGGGCAGACGGGACCAGGGCAGCCGTGAGCTCAGCTCTCCCCCTCCCAGCCTCTCTGCACAGCAAACCACACTCAAGCATCTTCCTTCCCCTTTTTTCGGGGCTCCTTCCCACTCCCCTCCCGTCCTTCCTCCTCCCAGCCACACACAGGGCTGGACTGACAGGCCTTCAGAGGGGCAGGGGGCTGTCCACGCCATGCGTTCTTGGGGCGAAGAACCCCCATCCCATTCGGCTGCCTCCGTTTTTCTCACCCCCTCCCAAGCATTTCTGTACCCTGGGTTTTAGGGTAAAAGGCCGTCATCATTAGCAACGCGCTCCCCGGGCCTCCGAAAGCTGAACTAACTTCCAGCCCTGAATCCAATGGCCTCTCTGAGCCACACCCGCTTCCGATCGGGTTTCTGCAGAAGTCCCGAGTGAAGAGTTTCCTCCTGGTGAGTGCTGATGGCGGCTTCCCCTTTCTCTGGTTTCTGGATGTCAGTTCACTTTTTCTTTTTTTTTCTGATTAAAACGTTAATGACATGTTGCCACTTTGTGAGCTTTCACTCTGTGCCAGGCGGCATGCCAAACACGTGGCACATCCCATGCCACTCTTTTTTTACATATATATAATTAATCCGCATCCAAAGATAAACCTTTCATTGACTTTAGAGAGAAGAAGGTGAGAGATAGAGATAGAGAGAGAGAGAGAGAGAGAGAGAGAGAGAAACATCGACGTGTGTGAGAGAAACATCTATGGGTTGCCCCATTGCTTGCATCCAGACCGAGGCCGAACCTGCAACCTGGGTGGGTGGGTCTGTGCCCTGAGCAGGAATAAAACCGGCCACCTTTTGGTACAGTGGTACCTCGAGGTACGAGTGTCCTAACATACGAAATTTTTGAAATACGAGCCGTGGAGCAAGCGATTTTTGCTTTGAAACACGAGCAACATTTGAGATAGGAGTCATCACGTGGATCGGCCGGCTGCACACGACCCACCAGTTTACCGCCACTTGAGCGTCTCATAGTTTCCCACGCCTCAAGGTTATGGAACGAATTAAACTCGTATCTCGAGGTTCCACTGTATATGGGATGGCGCTCCCACCAATGGGGCCACACCAGCCAAGACCGGTTTTGTGCTCTAATATTTTCATCAAATGTGTTTGTGGGAGGCAGTGTGGCTGCAAAGGCTGGCGTGACGTTGTATGAGGAGCGTCTTACAGACGCTGGAAAAATAATAATCAGCCACATGGAAGAAGCGGGACAATGGGCACTGCCGAGGAGAAGATATATCCAACCACCCCCAAGCTTCTCCCCCTCCGACCCCCCCCCCCCCCAAGTTATCTGAACTCCACTCCCCTGACTCTCAAATTCTGGGGTGGCTACAATGACCTCACCAGCAGACATGAGCACCAGCTCATTATTCTGAATACTAGAGGCCCAGTGCCCTCATTTGTGCACTAGTGGGGTCCAGCTAGCTGGCCTGCCCCAAAAGGGGTCATTTGCGGGGTGAGAGGGTGGCTGGCTGGAACAAGGAGCTGTGGGCGGGGCTGGCAGAGGGGGGAGTGGCCAAGGGTGGTTTGCAGGCCAGCCCTGCCCCCAATCCGGATGGAGGGGCCCAAGGCCAGGCCAGCCAGGGCGAGGGGCCCCGGGGATTGCAGTGGTTCTGCCATTTGGCCGGTTTGTGTGCTACCCTTTATTATATAGGATTGGTTTTCCTGGGGACAAGATGCCAGCAAGACATCTTGGATGGGAAGCAGGCAGGCAGGGAGGCAGGGAGGAAGGCGGTGGTGATTAACCTGCCTCGGTGAGCAGCAGCCCAGCCCAGAGCCACACGAGGGATCCAGGTAGGCGCTGTGGAGCGGAGCAGTGAGGAAAGCAGGAAGAGACAGCGCCGAAGGAGGCAGGGAGGGTCCCATCACGGCCAGGAATGCCCAGGTTCAGAGACTATCCTGATGGATGGGCGAGAAGCCGGGCCAGGGGGACACAGACAGAAACAGGCCCAGATCCGATCGATCCTGCAGTTGCCAGCCTGTCGGATCTCATGGGCCACCAGTGGTCCCTGGACCAGCGGTTGGAGACCCCCGGCAGATGATATATTGAGTCCTCCTCAATCCTCACACTCTCCCTAGCTGGTCAATTCCTCTGCATTAAAAAGGAGAGTCATCCTTCTCTCACATGCACAGGGTCAAGGGGAGGGGAAGGACAGAGCAGAGGCCACCGACAGGAAGGGGAAGCTGTGAGAGGACTTCCTACCAGCCAGGCTCGGCGTGTCCATCTGTGTGACAGCACATTACATATGTCCACCCAGCAGGGCACATCCTCTTCCAGCTGCCCCGTCACACATGAGGAAGCGCGGGCAGGCTGCACTGCGCGCCCAAGGTCACCCATCGGTGGGTGGTGGAGTTAGGTGTGACCGAAGGCTATCTGACACCACGTCCCCGGGTGGTAGGCACTGTGACCCCCAATGATGGGTGTGTGTTAGGGGGTGAGGGGAGGGGGGGGGG
>PVJN01047613.1:0-15936 GCA_004026805.1 Lasiurus borealis
ATAGATATGTATTTGTTGTTCATAATTTTTATCTTTACCGTTTTCTTCTTCTTCCTCTTCTTAAAGAGTACCTTTCAGCATTTCATATAATCCTGATTTGGTGCTGATGAACTCCTTCAGTTTTTTCTTATCTGTGAAGCTCTTTATCTGACCTTCAATTCTGAATGATAGCTTTGCTGGGTAGAGTAATCTTGGTTGTCGGTTCTTGCTATTCATTACTTTGAATATTTCTTGCCACTCCCATCTGGCCTGCATAATTCTGTTGAGAAATCACCTGACAATCATATGGGTGCTCCCTTGTAAGTAAGTAACTGTTTTTCTCTTGCTGCTTTTAATATTCTCTCTTTGTCTTTTGCTCTTGGCATTTTAATTATGATGTGTTTTGGTGTGGTCCTCTTTGAATTCCTTTTCTTTGGGGTTCTGTGCGCTTCCTGGACTGGTAAGTCTCTTTCTTTCACCAGGTGTGGGAAGTTTTCAGTCATTATTTTTTCAAGTAGGTTTTCAGTATTTTGCTCACTCTCTTCTTCTGGCACCCCCATAATTCTGATGTTGGTACACTTGAAGTTGTCCCAGAGGCTCTTTACACTATCTTCTAATTTTTGGATTCTTTTTTCTTTTTGCTTTTCCAATTGAGTGTTTTCTGCTTCTTTGTATTTTAAATCTTTGACTTGATTCTTGCATTCCTCTAGTCTGCTGTTAGGTCTCTGTATAATATTTTTTATTTCAGTCGGTGTATGTTTAATTTCTAGTTGGTCATTTTTCATCTCCTCTTGGGTCTTGCTAAATTTATCCATCTTTTCTAGGAAATTCTTGAAAAATCTTATAACCATGGATTTGAACTCTATATGCAGTCGTTTGTTTTCCTCCATTTCTTTTATTTGTGATCTGTTCCTTTATCTCCACATTTTTGCTACTTCCCTGAGTTGGTAGAGTAGCTTTGTGTGCTATGTGTTCTATATGGCCCAGTAGCTCCGCCTCCCTAACTACCTGAGGTGGACTCTCTTGGTGCACTCCTTTGTGGACTATGTGTGCAGCCTTGTTGTAGTTAAGTCTTGATTGTTGTTAGTATCGCTGAGGGGAATTGACCTTCAAGCCAATTGGTTGTGAGGATCAACTGTGTCTATGCTGGGAGAATTTCCATGCTGGACTCAGCCTTAAGACTTGTAAGATTGCAAAAGCCTCTCTGCTAGGCTTGGATGGGGCAGAGTCTCAGGGATGAGCAGACAACCTTGGCTTCCCGTCAGCCCCTGGGTCTCAATGTCCCCCCATAATCACTGCAGCCCTTTCTGCACATAGTCGGGCTCACACACCTCCAGATCTCTGCCTTTTCGGCTCCTTGAGTTTCCATGTGCTCTGCAAACCCATATGAGTCTGGGTCCCCAGGGTCTTGCCCAAAACTGGAGTTCAGTGCAGTCCGACCTGGATTTCAGTGCAGTTGGGAGGTTCTGTCTTCCTCCTGCTAGAGAAAGCTAGCACCACAATCAGCAGTCAGCCCTCTGTGTGCACACTTTCGTGTGCACTTCTAGACCTGTCTTTCACGGCTCCTTCAAGTTTCCCTGCACTCCTCTCTTTTCACAACAGTCCAGACTCCCCCCATATGAGTGTCACCCGGAACTGGGGTTCAGTGCAGTCTGGAGTTTCCATCTCCCTCTCACTAGAGGAAGCATGCCAGGCACTCCACTGCCCATCCTCTCCACGTATGCATCTCTGTACCTCAGCTTTTTGCAGCTCCTCTGAGTCTCCGGGAGCCCCTCTCTTTCCTTCTAGTATCAGAATTTCCACTCAGCTAGCTTTCCTGTGGTTCTGAATGATGTCCATTCTCTCTTTTAGTTGTAGTTTTGAAATTGTTGTGCGAGGCAGCAGGTTAGGTGTTCACCTATTTCACCATCTTGGTTTCTCCCTAAGACCTTACTATTTATTTGTTTGCTAGATCAAGTCAGACATCAAAAAAGATGAAAACGCACTAGCTAGATCTTCAGCCAAACATTTGCATACCTGGTAGATGTGATTAAAAAATGATTAGTAAAAGGAGCCGAAGATGTATTTTTCCACATTTGATCTAAGAATCTTTGGGGGTTATCTTTTCAATATTGAGACATGTAGGTAACTAGAATAGACTGAGAGTCCAAAATAAATTCAATTCATACCTTTATGGTCAGTTGATTTTTTCAAGAATGCCATGCTAATTCAACAGGCGCAAGAAAAGCATTTTCAACAAACATGGTGGAGCAACTGGCTATTCACATTCAAAAAATAAAGTTGATCTCTACCACATACCATATAAAAAATGAACTAAAAATTAATCAAAGACCTGAATGAAAGAGCTAAAACTATAAAACTCTTAAAACAGTTGTAAGCCTTATGACCTTGTAGTAAGCAATGGTTCTTTGGATAGGACACCAAAAGCATAAGCAATCAAAAAATAATAATAGGTAGATCAACTTTTACAAAATAAAAGCTTTTGTCTTGTAAAGGGCACTATCAGAAAGTGGAATGATACCCCACAGATTGGAAAAAAATGTAAATCACATACATCTGATAAGGATCCAATGTCCAAAATATGTATTTAAAAAAAACTCATTACTTGACAAAAAAAGATACTCAATTTAAAAATGGACAAAGCATTTACATAGACATTTCTCTAAAAAAAGATATTCAAATCACTAATAAGTACATGAAAATATGCTCAGCAACATTAGTGAACAGGGAAATGTAAATCAAAACTGCAATGAGATACCACCCAGACTCACTCATATAGTTATAACAAAAAGAAGGAAAATAACAGGTGTTGGTGAGATTTTAAAATGGCATAGCCACTTTAGAAAACAAGCTGGCATTTCCTCACATAGTTAAATGTAAAGTTAGACCCAGCAATTCCACTCAGGTATATACCCAAGAGAAATGAAAACATATCCCTGGGAAAGCTTGTACACAAATGTCCGTTCATAGCAGCATTACTCATAATATGCAAAAAGTAGAAATAACCCAAATGTCCATCAACTGATACATGTACAGATACATGCTACAACATGGATGAATATTGAAAACATTTTGCTAAGTGAGAGAAACCAGGATCAAATTCTATTTATGTGAAATGTCCAGAAGAGGCAAATCCGTAAAGACAGAAAACAGATTAGTGGTTGCCAGGAGCTAAGGGAAGGAAAGAATAGAGAGTGACTACTTATAAGTATGGGATTTCTTTTGGAGGTAATGAAAATACTAAGTTAGAGTAGCGGTGATGGTTGCACAACTTTCTGTATCTACTTAAAAAATCCCTGAATTGTATACTTCAAAGGGGTGAATTTTATGGTTTGTAAGATATCTCAATTTTAAAAAGATTAAAACAAGACAAATATTGTAATAAACTGAACTAGCCCTAAATTTTATATTGCAGTGTCACTAGGTCATAAATCATGTCTTTTTTTTAAAGAAGTATATTTAATCATATTGTTCTAATTAGTAAAAGCAGTAGTTGTTGCACAGTAACTAAATCAAACAAAATTTAAAAGTATTTTGCAAAGAACTTACTTTATTTTCTCCTTTAAAATTTAATCCTGGCCTGTTTCTATCATGCATAACTATTAATGAAGCAGTACAGGGATTAGAGATTAGAGACCCGATACATGAAATTCATGCATTGGGGGGAGGGGCAGTCCCCTCAGCCCAACCTGCACCCTCTCCAATCTGGGATCCCTCAGGGGATATTGGGCCTAAACCAGCAGTCAGACATCCCTCTCACAATCCTGGACTGCTGGCTCCTAATCGCTCACCTGCCTGCCTGCCTGGTTGCTCCTAACTGCCCCCTTCTGCCAGCCTGCTGGTCCCTCATTGCCTCTGCATGCTGACCTGATTGCCACTAACTGCCCCCCTCTCTGTTGGCCTGGTCACCACCAACTGCCCCCCCCCCCGCTAGCCTAGTCACTCCAAACTGCCCCCCCTGACAGCCTGGTCACCCTTCATGCCATCCCCCTGTTGCCTGGTTGCCGCATGCAGCCTGCTGTTCAGTTGTTTGGTCATCCTTCACTAATCCCCCTGCTGGCCTCGTTGCCCCATGCAGCCTGCTTATTCAGTCATCCCTCACTAACCTCCCTGCTGGCCTAGTCATGGGAAGCTCTCTTGTGAGGGCATGGTGGACAACTTGCATATTACCTTTTTATTATATTGGATTAATACACAAAGATTTTTGTTTTATTTTTTAATAAATCTTTATTGTTCAGTTTATTACAGATGTTCCTCTTTCTTCCCCCGATAACTCCCCTCCACCTGATTCCCCATCCCAACCCCATGCCCTTACCCCCTGCCACTGTCCTCATCCATAGGTGTAAGATTTTTGTCCAATCTCTTCCCACACCCCTCACACACCCTTCCCCCCAAGAATTGTCAGTCCATTCCCTTTCTATGCCCCTAATTCTATGATATTCACCAGTTTATTCTGTTTATCAGATTTTTTATTCACTTGATTTTTAGATTCACTTGTTGATATGCATTGGTTATCACTTTGTTGTTCATAATTTTTATCTTTACCTTTTTTTTTTATCCTCCTCTTCTTAAAGAATACCCTTAAGCATTTCATATAATCCTGATTTGGTGGTGATGAAATCCTTTAACTTTTTCTTGTCTGTGAAGCTCTTTAACTGAACTTCAATTCTGAATGATAGTTTTTCTGGATAGAGTAATCTTGGTTGTAGGTTCTTGCTATTCATAACTTTGAATATTTCCTGCTACTCCCTTCTGTCCTGCATAGTTTCTGTTGAGAAATCAGCTGACAATCATATGGGTGCTCCTTTGTAGGTAACTGTTTTTCTCTTGCTGTTTTTAATATTCTCTCTTTGTCTTTTGCTCTTGGTATTTTAATTATGATGTGTCTTGGTGTGGTCCTCTTTGGATTCCTTTTGTTTGGGGTTCTGTGCACTTCCTGGACTTGTAAGTCTATTTCTTTCACCAGGTAGTAGAAGTTTTCTGTCATTACTTATTCAAATAGGTTTTCAATATCTTGTTCTCTCTCTTCTTCTGACACCCCTATATTTCTGATGTGGTACGCTTGAAGTTGTCCCAGAGGCTCTTTACACTATATTCACATTTTTGGACCCTTTTTCTTTTTCTTTTTTTTTTTTTTTTAGTTGGGTGTTTTTTGCTTCCTCATATTTCAAATCTTTGGTTTGATTCTTGGAGTTCTTTAGTCTGCTGTTGGATTTCTGTATATTATTCTTTATTTCAGATAGTGCATGCTTAATTTCTGATTGGTCCTTTTCCATTTTTTTTGGCATTCTCATTAAGATCCTTGAAGTTGCCGAGACCGGTTTGGCTCAGTGGATAGAGCGTCGGCCTGCAGACTATAAGGTCCTGGGTTAGATTCTGGTCGGGGGCATGTACCTTGCTTGCGGGCACATCTCCAGTGTGGGGTGTGCAGGAGGCAGCTGATCGATGTCTCTCTCTCATCAATGTTTCTGAGTTTCTATCCCTCTCCCTTCCTCTCTGTGAAAAATCAATAAAATATATTTAAAAAAAAAAGATCCTTAAAGTTCTCACTATGTTTCTCAGAGGTCTCATTAAGTCTCTTGGCAGATTGTAGAAGATTCTTGAGTAACCTTATAAATGTGGTTTTGAACTCTATGTCCAGTTGTTTGCTTTCCTCCATTTTTTTTATTCGTGACATATTTCTTTGTCTCTGCATTTGGCTGCTTCCCTGTGTTGATGGAGTGGCTTTGTGTGCTAGTTGTCCTTTATGGCCCAGTGGCTCAGCCTCCCCAATCACCTGAGGTGGACACTCTTGGTGCATCCCTTTGCGGGCTGGTTCACAGTCTTGTTGTAGTTAAGCCTTGATTGCTATTGGTATACTGGGAGAAATTGACCTCCAGGCCAATTGACTGTGAGGATTAGCTGTGTCTATTAATGGAAGAACTGCTATGCTGGAGACACTGCTATAGGACAGGACTTGCTTCAATGGGGCTTTGGTGCTCACTGAGTCTGCCTCTTGAGTGTATCACTTATGGATGTGAGGAGTTGAAATCTGATATGGTCTCACACTGACCTCTAGGTACACTGTTTCCTGGATCTCCAAGGAAGTACAAGTAAGCTACTATCTAAGGCTACCCAGCAGGAGCTACAGGGAGATCTGCAGATTTCTCCTCTTTGCTTGGAGTTTGGAAGTTTTGGAGTTGTCTGACCCAGTTGCAATTTGTTAGGTTAAGCTGCAAGAGGGCAGACTATTTATATGCAAAAGGCACCCAGTTCAGTGGGTTTGTAAATTGGGCAAGGTGGGGTTTCAGGGAAGCACTAGGGCATGGCAAACAGCACTGGCTGCCAGTTAGCACTCTCTTCGTCTCCGAGTTTCCGCGTTCTGATCCGTGTCCCGCGTTCGCGCCCCAGTGCAGTAAAATATGATTCCTGTGCACATCTCTGTGAGAAAGCCACCCTCTCTTTCCAACCCATTGGCTGACAGTCCAGTTTCTCCCTGTATGAGTCTGAGTCCCAGAATCTCACCAGAAACTGGAGTTCAGAGCAGTTGGGAACTTGTAACTCCCTCACAATTGAAAAAAACAGCACACGCTAGCCTGATTTGTGCGTGTCTCCATACCTCTGTCTTTCTGAGCCTCTGCAAGTCCTACCAGGTCTCAATGCACTTTTTCCTTTCCTTCTAGTTGTATAACTTCCATTCTGCCAGCTTTCCTGTGGTTCTACGAGATAGTCATTTTGTCTTTTAGTTGTAGTTTTGGTGTGGTAATGAGAGGCAGCATATACAGGTGTATACCTTATGCCACCATCTTGGTGACCCCTACCCCAAACCATTGTTTTTATATTGTAATGGTTTTGTTTTATTTATTTATTTATTTATTTATTTACTTATTTATTTATTATTTATTTATCCTTGCCCAAGAATATTTTCCCATTGATTTCTAAAGAAAGTGGAAGGGAGAGGGAGAGACAGAGAGAGAAACATCAATGTGAGAGAGACACATCGGTTGGTTGCTTCCTGCATGTGGCCCAACCAGGACCAATGATGGAACCTGCAACCGAGGTACATGCCCTGGACCGGAATCAAAGCTGGACCCTTCAGTCCATGGGCCAATGATCTATCCACTGAGGCAAACCAGCTAGGGATCAAGGATTTTTATTGGTGGGACACAATCATCAAAGGTTAGAAACCACTGCTTTGATGTCTTATTAGATAACAGGGGGAAAAAACTCAGAGAAATTTATATAAGAAAAGGAGCAAGAAGAACTTTTAGTTTATATTAAGAATACTGAGGTAATTTATGTCTATAAATAAAATAAAAACACATCTGAGGGTCTCTGTGAGAAAATTCTCTGAAGTTATATACATGAATTGTTGATTTTAACTATCAGTGTGGTGGCAACTGGCAAATTTCCATTCTGTGTTGCTCCCCAGAAGAGGATCGCACCTTACACACAGTGTACTAAAAATAACGTTCTTTGAGAAGAATAACATTACAGTTCTTTCTTCAGTCTTGCCCCTGACTGCTAGCCTGACACGGTCATGCTGTACCAATTTAGCTGGTACCGCAGACGTTGTCTGGTTCAGCATCCAATTTCTTTTCCCGACTTGCACTGGAAAAAGACAGTGGTGTCCCTGTAGTCTGTGATCTGTCTCTTAAAATGTTTGCCTGACCTCCCTATCCAGAACACTCTATAAATACTCCTGCACAGCAGCGAGTCTGTGAAGGAGCAGGATACTCCCTTGGAAGTGACAAAGTAAAACTGAATAATATGTCTGGCCAGGCTTGGACTATACACATGCCAGGTTGCTATTGGGTTTAACAAAAACGTATGAGCAATATGCTGGCCACGGCCCTCTGTTCCTGAAACCCTACTGTGAATACTTTTATAGAAGAACCAAAACCGGGGAGGAAAGCTGGCCCCTGGCTTGGCACCCCTGCACCCCAGCTGTTGTTCAGAAAGTGCTTAATACTTTATAAGTGGTCACAAAGCCCAAAGGCTGCATCCTTGAGTGCCAGCTAGCTAGCTTACTGATCAAACATCCTTCCTCTCAGGCCGGTGACACTATGAGAAGGACGCCTAGATCACTGTGTTTGCGTCCCAGGTCTTCCACTTACTGGCCTTGGGGAGGTCACGTGACTTTTGTGTTCTCTAAAATGGAGATGATGGTTTAGTATTGCAGATGCTGTTGTGAGGCTAAAATAATAGAAAATCATCTATAAACAGCACAGTAGCTGGCACAAAATAGGTACTTAGAGAACATTAGATTTCTTTTTTTGTATAAATCAGGGGTTCGTTATCCTACAAGTACTATGGCTGACACTGTTGTGCTGCTTAGCCAACAGACAAATAGCCATGTATTCTTCCTCTTGAGAGAAAACCCTGACTTTATTTGGATGATGTTTGAACTTGGCTTTTCCTGAAGGCAGAGCCACATGAACAAGCCCAGGCTAACTTGCTGAAGGATGAGCGACCACATGAAGCAGTTTAATTCAATCCAGCCAGGACCATGCTAAATCAGCACACCAATGAATGAGCTCAGTCAAAAATCAGAAGTGCTGCCTACAAATGTACCACAGCTGACTGCAAATATATCAGTGAGTCCAGCCACAACTACAAGAAGCATTCAGATGATTAAAAGACCTTTAAGCAACAATAAATGGTCACTGTTTTAACTCACTAAATTTTGGGATAGTTTGTTATACAGCCATAGCTACTTGCTATAGCCTATAAAGCTTAAGGCACTGGGCTGGTATTCAACCAATTATTATTGTGTGCTTAATAAATGCCTAGCCCCATGTTCACATATGATTGCTTATGGAGATTCTCATGGTAACCCCATAGGTTGTTTATTTGTTGGTTTAAAAATGTGGCTCCTCTCTACCTGCATGTTTTAGAGAGGCAATGCTTCATAAGACTGTATACTGTCAAATTAGTAATTGGGAAATTTATTTTGTGCTAGAATGTTTGTTTTTTTACTGGCATTAGCTTGGCCCATTTCATTGCCAAAATCAGAAGGAAACTCTTTTTTAAGCAAGACCTTATGACAAGTTATTGTGTACTCTAAGCAGGGACTATTTCTACTATCTCTATTCCTTTATTCCCTCTAGCACAGTGCCTTGCACATGTTTGAATATTGAACCTGGTGGTTCTGGTCAAAACTGGCGTAACCTTAGGTCTGTGAGCCAAACCCAAAACACCCCTAACCAATATACTCAAAAAGCTTGAGTCTGTTCTATGGTCGCTTTTGGAAAATTGTAAAATGGACTAACCATTTAGAGCCCATGTATAACAAGGGGACTTGTTACAAACAACCAGGTTTCAGAGAAGCAACTCACTTCATAGACGGGAAGGAGAGATTCGGGTAATGGGTATATTTGATTTCCTCAGGCTTCAAAATAAAATTTTGAAAAGCTGTGTTTTAACCTGGTGCATAAAGCCAGTGGTATGTATAGCACAGTGGGTCCCTTGAATAGACGAAAGGCATAAATATATTTAACATCTATCCATATTTTTGTTGCACAAATTTTCTTCTAAGAAAATGTAATTTTGAAATATCAGTAGTAACTTTAATTTTTGGTTCCAACAGGATCTAGAAGATGTTTTTGTTGATTAGTACAAAAGGGTTTTCCCCAAATACAAGGAAAACCCACTTGTAAAACAGGTTTTCCAGTAAACAAACATATTTTGACAGTGGCTCTGGTTACAATTCAAAGCAAGTTCCGAGATTCCTAAGCAATTTATTTCCTCTGCTTCAGCATATTGACAGAACAAGTCTTCTAAAAGGCACATAGGGAATAAAACACTAAAACTACGCTAGGCTGTCATTTAACACTGACAAATTATTGAGATAAGTTACTCAAACAGTAATCTCAGAAACTCCTCAGAAACTAAACAGTTCAGTCATTTCCCATCTTGCTCCATGGTATTTCCAATTTGCCAGACAAAATTCTAACTTATCAATGATTATTTCAAAATGTCCTATTGCTGAAAGAAGGAACAAGTGAAACCATAAGAAAAACAAACTATAGAATAAAATACCATTTGGGAGCATGAGAAGAAATGGGGAAATACAATTAGCAACGATAAAATTATCAAAGCAACAGTTCATCCCACTTTTGTGAAGTTGGCCTGTAATAGTATGCGTTCATATCAGCAGGCCTAAATGTGCACTACACCTAATCAGAACCAGTTGGTTCATGCTTTCTGTTCCATATTGAGCAACAAAAAGCAAAACTAGAGGCTTCTAATGTGAGTTTCTCAATGTAGCCTTAAGAAACTCAAATTCCTTAGCCTGTCCAGCAGGGCTCATGTTTCAAACTAGAATTATTAAGAGGGAAAAGCTAAATCTCTTCAATATCCAGATTACAACTTCACTTGATTATCAATCTCAGATTTCAAAAGTTAAAGACGCAGTTTCTTCTCACTTCTTGTAATTGGCTTTGTGCAGCTGTTTAAGCTTCAGATGATAAACTTGTGGATGCCGCCGGTCCTGGCTCTTGTGATTTTGTATGTTTGTCTTAGTCTGCCTTGTCATAATATTTCATCTATCTTATCATAACAAACAGTCCTTGTTGTATTTGCCTTTGGGCTTTTGTCAAGGTTTGACGGGGAAGAAAAAGGAAAATAACTTCCTAGTTCTTCTCTGGAGAAATAAAATTTCTTACAACTATTTCTTTTATTTTTTTAATATATTTTGATTGATTTCAGAGAGGAAGCAAAAGGGAGAGAGAGATGGAAACATCCACGATGAGAGAAAATCATTGATCAGCTGTCTCCTGCGAACCCCCTACTGGGGATCAAGTCCACAACCTGGGCATGTACCCTTGATCAGATTCGAACCCAAGACCTTTCAGTCCTCAGACTGATGCTCTATCCACTGAGCCAAATCAGCTAGAGTTTCCAACTATTTTTAAGTGGGTCAAATGCATTTTAGAAACTCTCTATTTCATCGCCATGTTACCCTCTCAGAAGATAGAAAATAGAGAGGGGAGGGTAGTATTCTTGGTCTCTCTCCTTTACAAGTTCTTTTTCCCCCCATATTTTTTATTAATGTATTACTTGTATACATATCTTCCTATTGCCCCCCTCCCATTCCTATGCATGCCCTTATCTCCCAGTGTCTTGTGTCCATCGGTTACGCTTATATGCATGTATACAAGTCCTTCGGTTGATCTCTTATCTACCCCATCTCTCCCTAACCTTACCACTGTAATTTGACAGTCTGTTTGATGTTTTACTGCCTCTGTATCTATCTTTTTCTTCATCAGTTTATAATGTTCTTTATTATCCATAATGAGTGAGATCATGTGGTATTTTTCTTTCATTGACTGGCTTATTTCACTTAGCATAATACTCTCCAGTTCCACCCAGGTTGTGCAAATGATAAGAATTCCCTTTTTTTATGGCAGCATAGTATTATATTGTGTAGATGTGCCATAGTTTTCTGATCCAGTCATCTGCTGACGGGCACCTAGGCTGTTTCCAAATCCTTACAAGTTTCTTGCTCTTGGGACATTTATTTCAATTTAACCCATATATAAACTAACTTTTATTGTTCCATGCCTATGAATACTAGGGTGGAGGATGAGTTTCCCTAAGAGAATATTCTCAAAGTTCCCAAAGAAATAAATTTAAGTGGGAATAAAAGTCACAAAATAAGACAAAGTTTGAAGCTAGAGCTAGAATCTACTAGAAATAGTAAAATGAAGAACACAATTATTGAAATAAAAAATGAGCTTCATAGTAGCTTCTTGACTACTGGAGAGTGAATGAGTAAACTGGCAAGTCCAATAATTTTTTTCTACCAGGATGCAGCTTATAAAGAGAATGGAAACATTAAAGAAAAGTTCAAGAAGGACATACCCTAACCCATCAATATATATTTAACAGTGTCAGAAACAGAGAATCAAAGGAGCAGTAAAAAAGTAATATTGAAGAAGGACTAGCAAGAACGTTCCAAAACTGAAGGGGAAAAAAAGGAGTCTTCAAATGGAAAATTCCATTAAGTGGATAGCAGAATAAGCTGGGGATACACTGTTAGATATATCATGTAAAATCCAGACCATCTTGATAAAATGAACATTTTAAAAGCCACCAGAGGAAAGAGACAGAATATCTATAAGGAATGTTCATAAGATTATCAGCAACATTAAAGGCCAGATATCAATATGCTAAAGAAAAGTCATTTTGAAAAATAAATAAGGAAAGTCATTTTGGAACTAGAATTCTATGTCTAGCCAAATTATCATCCACAGGTAAAGACAAAATAAAGCGATTTTCAGACATACAAATACTTTGAAAGTTTCCTAGCCAAAGTTTCTCTCTGAAAAAACTATCCTAAGGTGTACTCTAGTAAGAAAAAAAGGGGAGGGGGGAGGATGCAAAAAGTCACAGTGAACAAATAAAGCATTAAAAATGTAGTAGTAAATCAAAATGAATACATTTTAAAAATTATGTTTAAAAACGAGCTGGAGCCAAAATGTCAGAAAGTAGTAACATGGAGTTGGGAGGAAGAGTGTGGAGAGAAATATAGTGTTTTATGTTTTTGATTTGGAGAACAAAGAGACTGAATTTTAGACTTTCAACAAAGTCTAAATGTAAGGATGTGTTTAAATATTCAAAATAAACCACTTATACACACTCATGCACACACATACATAAACAGTAGAGGAGGGAAATGTGGGAAAAGAGAAAATGTAGTCAATACAATCAACATAAGGCCGTGAGACAAGGAGAAAGAAAAGAAAAAGCCAAAAGAAAAAAAGATATAGCCCTATTGACATCAGCCAAGCCCCTAAATTCAGCCTTGGGAGAAGCTAGGCACATTCTGGCCTTATTTACCGGAGGCAAGAAATCATCCTTTTGGCTAAAGTTAGATTTGATGGGTTTTTACCACATGCATCCAATACAGCTTTCATATTCATCACTTACATTTTTACAATACTTCTCTTCATTTTCCTGCTGAATTAAATGCTCACACATTTACAGAATGTGTTAACATTTATTTTTGAAAACTTCCAGGATATAAATAATGAAAACCAAAAGACAACAACCATTCATTGCCTTGCTAGATCCCTCCCCACTCCCCAATGACTTTTCAACATCCCAACTTTGCCATTGCCCAGCCCTGCAGAGAGATGCTATCTATTTTTCACTTCAGTGTCTGAGCTACGAGATACTTATTGCAGAAAAAAAAAATCACAAAATAAATCAACTGTTTCCACTACAAAATTATGTAGTTCAACCTTTTTGATCCTGTTTCTTACTAGACTCACACATGGCATTAATATGTGAAGTCTAGAGATTTAATATCTGTAAGCTTTGGTTTCACAAGCTGCTTAACATCTGTGAACCTTAAATTTGCATTTAGAATGTGGTTCTAGGCCCCTTCCATTAATGCAGAACCCTCAGTATTCTACAAACATTTTGGCCTGTCAGGACTTGTAGATCCATTCACCTTTTTGCCAGTTATATTAGTCATCTCTTCTGCATAACACTTGATTCCTAACCTCAGCAACTTAAAACAAACGCTTTCTATTTTCTCATAACTTCTGTGTGTCAGGAATAGGAATGCTGGAGAAATCAAGATGGTGGCATAGGTGAATACCTAAACTTCTGCCTCGCACAACAATTTCAAAACTACAACTAAAAGACAGAACAGACATCATCTAGAACTACAGGAAAACTGGCTGAGTGGAAAATTCTACAACTAGAAGGAAAGAGAGGAGCTCACAGAGACCCAGAGGAGCTGCAAAAAGCTGAGGTACTGAGACACATGTGTGGAGAAGATGGGCAGCTGAGTGCCTGGCTGGCTTCCTCTAGCAGGAAGTAGATGGAAACTCACAACTGCACTGAACCCCACTTCATATTGTACTGAAACCCACTTCTGGGCAAGACTCAAACGGGGAGAGTCTGGACTGTCAGGAAAAGGGAGGAGTGCACGGAAATTTAGGAGAGCCACAAAACGCAGAAGTCTGGAGGTGTGCATGTGGGTGCATGCAGAAAAGACTGCAGCAATTACTGAGGGTCACTGAGACCCAGGGTCCTCATAGGGCGGGGCTGACTTCTCAGCCCTGAGACTCTGCCCCATCCAAGCCAAGCACAGAAGGTTTTGCAATTTTGCAAGTCTTGTCTCATAAGGCTGTCTCCAGCAGAGAAAATCTCCCAGTATAGACACAACTGATCCTCACAACCAATTGGCCTGGAGTTCAGTTCCTCCCAATGTTACCAACAACAATCAAGATGTAGTTATAACAAGGCTGTACACACAGTCCACAAAGGGGTGCACCAAGAGAGTCCACCTCAGGTAACTGGGGAGGTGGAGCAACTGGGCCATATAGGACACCTAGCATACAAAGCTACTCTACCAACTCAGGGAAGCAGCAAAAATGCAGAGACAAAAAAAAACAGAGCACAAACGAAAGAAATGGAAGAAAATGAATGGATATAGAGTTCAAAACCACGGTTATAAGATTTTTCAATAATTTCCTAGAAAAGATGGAAATTTAGCGAAACCCTTGAAGATATAAAAAAAGACCAACTAGAAATTAAACATACACTGACTGAAATAAAAAATATTATACAGAGACCTAATAGCACATTAGAGGAACACAAGTATCAAGTCAAAGATTTAAAATACAAAGAAGTAGAAAACACACAATTGGAAAAGAAAAAGAAAAAAGAATCCAAAAATTGGAAGATAATGTAAAGAGCTTCTGGGACAACTTCAAGTGTACCAACATCAGAATTATGGGGGTACCAGAAGAAGAGACAGAGCAAAATACTGAAAACCTACTTGAAAAAATAATGACTGAAAACTTCCCACACCTGGTGAAAGAAATAGACTTACAAGTCCAAGAAGTGCAAAGAACCCTAAACAAAAGGAATCCAAAGAGGGCTACACCAAGACATATCATAATTAAAATACCAAGAGAAAAAGACAAAGAGAGAATATTAAAAGCAGCAAGAAAAAAAACAGTTAATTACCTATAAGGGAACACCCATATGACTCTCAGCTGATTTCTCAACAGAAACAATGCAGGCCAGATGGGAGTGGCAAGAAATATTCAAAGTGATGAATAGCAAGAACCTACAACCAAGATTACTGTACCCAGCAAAGCTATCATTCAGAATTGAAGGTCAGATAAAGAGCTTCAGAGACAAGAAAAAGCTAAAGGAGTTCATCACCACCAAACCAGTATTACATAAAATGCTGAAAGGTACTCTTTAAGAAAAGGAAGAAGAAGAAAAAGGCAATGATAAAAAATTATGAACAACAAATACGTATCTAAAAATCAAGTGAATTAAAAATCTGATGAATAGAATAAACTGGTGAATATATTAGTATCAGGGGCATAGAAAGGGAGTGGACTGACAATTCCCCGGGGGAAAGGGGTGAGGGGATGCGGGAAGAGACTGGACAGAGGGTAGGGTGGGAACCGGGTGGAAGGGAGCTATGGGGGTAGGGGGGAAGAGGAAAAATTGTAATAATAAAGATTTATTAAATAATAAAAAAAAAGGAATAGGAATGCTTTTGGCTCAGGGATTCTCATAGGTTATATAGAAGGTGTCTGCTGGAGCTGCATGAAATTATTTTAATGCCCAACTAGGGGAAGCTCTATTTGTAAGCTCACTCAAATGCTTAATGACAAGGCTCAGTTTCTTATGGTGGCTGGTTGGAAATACAGTGGTACCTCGAGATACGAGACGAGATTTTTGAGATACGAGCTGTTGAGCGATTTTTGCTTTGAAAAACTAACAACATTTGAGATAGGAGTAATTGCGAGGATAAGCTGGCTGCACACGACCCACCAGTTTACCAGGACTCGAGCATCTCATAGTTTCCTACATCTCAAGGTTACGGAATGAATTAAACTCGTATCTTGAGGTACCACTGTATTGGTTCTTGCCATGTAGGCCTCTCCACAGGGCTAAACACAATATTCAGCTGGCTTCCCCTGGAATGAGAAATGTGGG
>PVJN01047614.1:0-15936 GCA_004026805.1 Lasiurus borealis
TGTGCAGGAGGCAGCTGATTGATGTTTCTAACTCTCTATCCCTCTCCCTTCCTCTCTGTAAGAAATTAATAAAATATATCTACAAAAAAAAAAGGTGGATGGGGAACTTGAATAGAGAAAGATCAAGTTGAACCCATCGATTAATCTTAACTCACTAAAAAGCAGGAAATGGATATAATGCAACAAAATTTTCCTGAGATGAAGCAACAAACTTTTCCACTCTTTTGTTGTTATTAATCCTCACCCAATGATATTTTTTCCATTGATTTTTCAGAGACAGTGGGAGGGATGGGGAGAGACAGAAAGAGAGAAACATGGATGTGAGAGAGACATTAATTGGCTGCCTCCCACACTCAGGATTGAATCTACAATAAAAGTATGTGCCCTTGACCAATCGAACCTGGGATCCTTCAGTCCTGAGCTGCCGCTCTTACCACTGAGCCAAACCGACTAGGCACAATATCACTCTTAAAGTCCCCACCAACAGAAAACAAAAATACAACAACATAAATCTAATCAAACATCTAGATTTACTTATCAAGTTACAAAATAAGAGGACCAGGAGCACATGTTAAATTCAAAATGAGGATACAATGAGCTAAATGCATAATGTTGGATATCCTAACCTAAAGGACAGTAAGACCATTTTCCAACAAATAAGTGACATAGAAAATAAAAAAGTTTGTACTACACATCACAAGAAACAAGATATATAGAAACCTAAGGCAACAACTAGAAAGAAATAGAAAACTATTTTTAAAGTATTAAAACAAAAAAGCACTTTCAACCCAGAATTCCTTATCCAGGGGAAATCCCCTAAGCATATTCTCAGATAAAGAAAAATAAGATTATGTGTTATCAGCAGAAAAGGAAAGAATCATCAAAGAAATTTCTTCTGAAAAAGGGAACAAAGGGAAACAGAAAAACAGGAATGAAGGAAGAACAGAAATCTAAGTAAATATAACAGTCTAATCTCTTATATTTTTAAAAATTTGCTTCACAGTTAAGAACAAAAGCTATTAACACTGTCTGAAATAATTTTCAATGTACACAGATATAATTCACAAGTATACTACAACAAAAAGGTGAAATGTCAGAAAAACCTACATGATGGTGACTGCATTCCCCTTGGAGAGGTAATATATTAATTCTAGTAGACTTTGAAAAATTAGATAGGTATATTGTAAACCCTAGAAACTATACAATAAGACATAGTGAAAAGCACAAACAAATGAAATAAAGTAGAACATGTTAAGATAGCCATGGCCCAGTGGCTCAGATGGTTGGAACATTGTTCCCTGCACCAAAAGGTAGTAGGTTCAATTCCCAGTCAGGACACATACCTAGGGCCATATACAGGAAGCAACTGGTAGACGTTTCTTTCTCATATTAAGGTTTCTCTCTTTCTCTCCTCCCTCCCTATCCTCTTTCTCTAAAATCAATAAAAATAGCCCAACTGGCATGGCGCATTGGTTGAGTGTCAATTTATGAAATAGGAGATCGTGGTTCTATTCTCAGTCAGAGCATATGCCCATGTTACAGGCTCGATCTCCAGTGTGGGGCATGCAGAAGGCAGCTGATCAATGATTGTCTCTCATCACTGATGTTTCTATCTTTCTCCCTCTCCCTCCTCTCTAAAAAAAAAAATCAATAAAAATAAATAAATAAAAAGTAACATCATAGCACCAATAAAAACCTGAACAAGACAAGGAGGCCCACTCTCACCACTTTGATTTAACATAGTATTGAAAGTCCTGCCCATAGCAATCAGACAAGAAAAAGAAAAAACATCCAAATTAGACAGAAAGAAATAAAACTATCACTATTTACTTCTATATAGAGTATCATCATAATATGATGACATGATAGTCTATATAGAAAGCTAAAGACCACCAAAAAACTAATAAATATAGTAAAGCTGAAAAATACAAAAGTAAAATCTATGGTGCTTCTGTACACTAACAATGAATTATTGGAAAAAGAAATTAAGAAAATCCCATTTTCAAAGTGCATCAAAAAGAATACCTAGGATTACATTTAACCAACGAGAAGAAAGACCTGTATTCTGAATACTGTAAGACACTGATGAAATAAAGTTAAAGACACAAATAAATAGAAGGATAGTGTGGTCATGGATTGGAATAACTAACATTGTTAAAATATCCATTCTACCTAAAGCCAATGCAATCCCTATCAAAATACCAATGGTATTTTTCTCACTACTAGAACAGATAATCCTAAAATATACATGAAAACACAAAAGACCCTAGATAATTAAAGCAATCTTGAGAAAGAACACCAAAATTGGAGGTATCATGCTTCCTGATTTCAAACTATATTACAAAGCTACAGTAATCAAAACAGTATAGTACTGGTACACATAAACAGACACATAGGTCAATAGAACTAAATAGAAATCCCAAAAATTAACCCACAATTATATGGCCAATTATTCTATGACAAAGGAAGCAGGAATAGACGTGGGGAAAAGATAGTCTCTTCAATAAATGGTGTTGGGGAAACTGGACATAATAAAGCTGGACCACCTTCTTACAACATATACAAAAATAAACTCAAAATGGATTACAGACTTAAAACCTGAAACCATAAAACTCCTGAGAGCCAACATAGGCAGTAAACTTTGACATCAGTCATAGCAATATTTTTTGGGATATGTCTCCTCAGCAAGAACTACAAAAGCAAAAATAAACCAATGGGACTACATCAAACTATAAAGCTTTTGCACAGTGAAT
This sequence comes from Lasiurus borealis, assembly GCA_004026805.1. Classification (NCBI taxonomy): domain Eukaryota; kingdom Metazoa; phylum Chordata; class Mammalia; order Chiroptera; family Vespertilionidae; genus Lasiurus; species Lasiurus borealis. The sequence goes on from PVJN01047614.1 coordinate 2,754, forward strand.
GAAACCATCAACAAAACAAAATAGCAACCTACTGTATGGAAGAAGATATTTTCAAATGATATATCCCACAAGGGATTAATACCCAAAATATATAAAGAGCTCATACAACTCAACATTTAAAAAAAACAAACTGAATAGAAATTTCTCCAAAGACATATAAATGCCCAACAGACACATGAAAGGATGCTTAACATAACTAATCTTAGGGAAATGCAAATCAAACCACAAAGAAATAATATCTCACACCTGCCAAATAGCTATTCAAAAAAAACAAGACGTAAGTGTTGTCGAAAAAAGGGCACCATCACATACTATTGGTAGGTTGTACTGGTGCAGTGACAATGGAAAAGAGTATGGAGTTCTTCAAAAACTTAAAAATAGACCTGCCATACAAACCAGCAATTCCACCTTTGGACATTTATCCAAAAAAAAAAAAAGCCAAAAATACTGATTCAAAAAGATATATGTATTCTTATGTTCACTACAGTATTATCTACAATAGCCAAGATATGAGAGCTATAGATAGATAAATAGATAAAGAAGATCTGGGATATGTATGCACATACTCACTTCATAGCTGAGTAATATTCCATTGTAAATATACACTGAGTGGCCAGATTATTATGATCTCTGAATGCATAATAATCTGGCCACTCAGCATACAAAATTAGAGGCCCAGAACACAAATTCATGCATGCCTGCCCCAATCGGGGCCCATTAGGCCAGTCCAGCGAGGGGGAGAGGACATGGGAGGTTGGCTGGCCAGCCCTGGCCCCCAGTCAAACTCCTGGTTGAACTCCAGGTCGAACTCTTGGCCGAGGGTACAATTTGCATATTAGCCTTTTATTATATAGGATAAAATTCCATTATTATAGAAGTAAAATATTACTCAAATGTATATAATGGAATATTACTCAAATATGATATATAGCAGAATATCACTGAACCATAAAAAATGAAATCTTGCCATTTGGGACAACATGAATGAACCTAAAGAGTATCATACTAAGTGAAATAAATCTGACCAAGAAAGACATATGATTTTATTTATATGTGGAATATTAAAAACAAAACAGAACAAAATAAAAATGAATTCATGGATACAGAGAACAAACTGATTGTTGCCAGGAGAAGGATGGCAAGAGGAAAGGTGAAAAAAGAAAAAAAAATATTTGGAGGTACAAAGTTCCAGTTATAAAATAAATAAATCACCAAAATGTAATGTATAGCAAAAGGAATATAATCAGTAACACTATAATAACTATTCAGTAACAAATGGTTACTAGACTTATAGTGATCACTGTGTAAAGTATATAGATGTTGAGTCACTATGTTATACATCTGAAACAAATCTGATGTTGTAAATTATCTAAAGGCACTCCTTAAAAGGCAGAGATTTTCAAGATAAATATGATTTCTACAATAAATTCACTTCATTCAATATTAATGATGTATGCAGGGTAAAAGTAAAGAGATTCCCACTCTAAACTAGGGTCCTTGGCATGGCCTGTGAGGATCAGGACAAAACCAGCACTCCAATGCCGCCTGCTGCTCCTGGTCATCCCAGCCCCGCTGCACTGGCTGCAGGCTCATACCCAGTCTGTCCCAATCAGGAGAGGCTCGTGCCATAGCAACAACACTCACCAGCTGTCAGATCTGCCTCTGGTGCCTGATGCAGCTGAGCAGGGTTCCTGCTGTGAGAGTGCACTGACCACCAGGGAGTAGCTCCTGCATTGAGCGTCTGCCTCCGGGTGGTCAGTGCGCATCATAGCTACCGGCTGGTCATTCAGTGGTCACAATCACTTAGGCTTTTATATATTATATAAAAGATAGTAATTTAATCCTGACACATCCATATGCATCAACAAAACGTTGGTGACAGCCTGCAGAACAGATTAATTTACAGTTGATTTTGCTTTGAAGCAGATAAAATGTAACTTCATATTAAGGCAGCATTAAGTACTGTATAGAAATACATCATTTACTTTAAACTCATCCACATATAACTTACCAGTTTTCAGAATTTCCAGCACAGAACTTCCTAAAAAGAGAGCCATTGTTTAATTGCAGATAAGTGTGGGTAACAAAGTGAAATTTAGAAGAAGTAAAGTTATTTATTTGACATTTAACTCTTTGTTAAATCTTTAAATCTTTGCCTCAGTATATACTGCCATTTTATTATACAAAATGTCCATCCCAAATTCCAGGTGAATGTCTAAACAAAATGTAGTACATAAATTCAATATTTCAAAAAGAAAGTAAATTCTTACATATGTTACAACATGAATGAACTTTGAAGACATTAGCCTTAGTGAAATCACAAAAGGTAAAACATATGATTTCATTATTATAGGTACATAGATTAAATTCTTACGGATAGGAAGAAGTTTCTGTCTGGTGGTTACCAGGGACTGAGAGGAGGAGGAAATAGTATTTAATAGGCAATTAGAGTATGGAGTTTCATTTTAGGAATATTAAAATGTTCTGGAGATGGATGGTAGTGATGGTTGCACAATGATGTGAATGTACTTAATGCCACTAAATTGTATACTTAAAATAGTAAACCTTATGCATATTTTTAACAAAGTAAAAAAAATTTAAATTTTAAATAGGACTACTAGGTACCCCTCAGAGATATAGATAGATAGATAGATAGATAGATAGATAGATAGATAAAGATAGAGATATATGTATCTAACTACTTATATAGATAGATATAGATATATAGATATACTGTGTATTTTAAGAGGACAAATCCATTTTCTTTTTTTTACTTTTCAATAAGCTTAAATCCTTGAGGGATACAGCATTACATGGATTCTGTGTCCAATGGCCTTTAGCAGTAAGGTTGCTTTGGAGTTTAGCATGAACTGTGCCACTGTTTCCATGATCATGAGTTTCCACAGATTACTCTGGTTTTGTGTCACCAGGAATCACTGTGTTGTTCTTTGTTTCGTATACATAAGCACATCTCTTTCCTAGCTAGATATCTTTCATCTCAAGCTTAGACATCTTCAATTTTAAGAAGAGCTGTGTGCCCCCGCTTGTTCTGGAGATCCTACTCATAGCCAGCAAAAATGGCATTGGACATACGTATTTGTCATTATAGAAATCCTGTTTCCAGCAGGCCTCCACAGGCTCCAAGATCTATCTCACTTTAAATTACCAGTGGGAAGATCATGGAACAAAGTGGTATCTGGATAAAATCCTTCAGAACACTTAAGTAAATAAAAAAATACAGCTGTCCCAGTTAGGAAATAAACCCTAGTGAAAAAAGTCCAGAATCCTTTAAGCTGCCAAGGTGTACTAGACTTCTTTTTTAAAAAAATATATTTTTATTGATTGAAGAGGGAAAGAGAGAAACATCAATGATGACAGAGAATCATTGATTGGCTGCCTCCTGCATGCTCCTTACTGGTGATCGAGCCCACAACCCAGGCATGTGCCCTTGACCAGAATTGAACCTGGAACCCTTCAGTCCACAAGCCAATGCTCTATCCACTGAACCAAACTGGTTAGGGCTGTACTAGACTTCTAAAATGGCTCCCCATGAATCCCATCTTGTGCTGCTGATCCTCTCCCCTTGAATGTGGGTGGATTGCTTTCTAATGATAGAATACAGCAAGTGATAAGATGTCACTTCCCAGATATACTATAGAAGACTGTGACATATACCTTGCTCACATTCTCTTTTTTTTACTCTTCCTAGTTGTTTGATCTTCTGATGAAGCGAGCTGCCAAGGAAAGGCCACATGGGAAAGAACTGAGGGCAGCCCCTGCTAGCAGTATTGATTCCACTTTTAATAGGTACCAACATTTAGCAGGGAACCAAGGCCCTTCGTCCAACCACTCACAAGGAATTGAATCAATCTAACAATCATCAACTTAAAAATGGATCCTTCCCCAGCTGAGCCTTCTGATGACTTTATTACAGCCTGTGACTGCACCTGAAACAGACTATCTAGATGAGTCAAATCTTGCCCCACAGACACTGTGAAATTAAGAAATGTTGTTTTAAAACACAAATTTTTGGTAATTTGTTCTGCAGTTATGCAGCAATAGATAACTAATACACTACCAGTCTTCATTGGTATGGAGCAACAGTATCTCAAAGTTGTACCTGAAGCACATATTCTTTTTGATTCCACATCACAAATTATATCTGAAAAATTAATGTAATTTGGCTATATGCTGTCAAATTATTATTTAGGACTCATTTTTTTCAGTAATGCTAATAACTTAAAAATAATCTATTTTGGTGTAAAAATCAAGATACTAAAAGAGAAGAATTAAAAAATTCCTTGGAAATATCATCAGTGACATAAAATAAGTAAAAAGTATGATAATGAATTCAGACAATAATGCTAAATTTGGAGGTGTTGACAAAACAGAACCAAAGAAGATCAAAATATGGACAGAACATACTAAATGGATATTCAACTTGTAAAATAACATGTGGTGGAAATAATTTAAAACATCTGTTAAGTAGAAAAAGATTGAGAAGGAAGTAGCTGGCAAATTAATAAGTAAACAATGACAATCTATGAAGATGAAGACCATATCATAAGCATTATAATTTTTACCAAGATAAAAATTTATGAACTTTGCATTTTATCAGATAGATAGATATTTGGTGAATTTAATCAGCTGAAAATGAGACATCAAATTGTACATAATTTAAAAGTCATATAGATGCACATATACAAATGTAACAAAAAGATGAGAGAAAAGTAAGAAATAAACAGAGAATGAAATTAAGAATAAGAAGCATAAAAGGTAGGAAAATGGATTAAAAAAATCATGTAAGAATTCCAAAAACATAACTCAAAGTAAACCCCACTTAATGAAGAGAACTCCCTACAAGAGTATTATTTGAGAAAATAATGTAACAATGCAGTGTGCTTACTGTCTCTAACTCCAAGGACTCCTCCACAAATTACATATTAACACCTGAATACCTAGACTCAAATCCTGGCTGTGTAACTTAGAGCCCATTACTTAATATCTCTGTGCCTCAAATTCCTCATCTATTAAAAAAAAATGGGGATAAGAATAGTGGCTATCTAAGGATTGAAAGTGATGATGTAGGACAGCAGTTGCCAACCTTTCAGACCTCATGGACCATCAGTGGTCTGCGATCACCAGTTGGCAACCCGCTGATGTAGGATATTTGAAATGTGTTTATCATAATGCCTACCATATTGTGTACCCTCAATAAATGGTAGTACCCCATTTAGCACGCTTTTTAACTAATAGAAGGGAAAACAGTCACATTTACAGATAGTCCAAAACAGTCCCTGTACAGCTTGAGTGTTGATAAAAGGAAATTATCATGTTTGCATGAAGGCCTAGCATTTAAACCTACTACAGGCCCGATGCACAAACATTCCTGCAAGAATAGGCCTTCCTTCTCCCGGCTGCCAGCACTGGCTTCCCTCCAGCACCTAGACCCAGGCTGGTTTCTCTAGGGCCACCCACAGGCACCAGGGACCTGGGCTGGCTTTCCTCTTGCCCTGGCTTTGTCAGGAAGGAGGTCTAGTCTAATGAGCATATATTATAGACTAGAGGCCCAGTGTACGAATTCATGCACGGGTGGGGTCCAGCTGGCCAGCCCCAATGGGGGCCTATTAGGGCTAGGCTAGTGGGGATGGAAGAAAGGAATGTGAGAGGTTGGCCAACCAGCCCTGCCCCCAATGGGGGGGAGGGGTGATTAGGGGCAGGGCCGGCTGTGGGGAGGGTTTGTGGGCTGTTGGGGATACAGACTGGGGCCCCAATCCAGCTAGTGGGCCATCACAATGTGCATCATAAAGACCAGTCATTCCATCATTCTGGTTGCTTGACTTTCATATCATACACATACATATATATTATTTATCAAATTTATATAAAAATGTTTCTGTTAGCAAGAGAAAAATTACAACTGTAATTACAAATTAAGTTATAGCAAGTTAATAGAAAAATTATCTGATCAAAAAGGGAATAAAAATAAACCAATGCCACTCACCCACAAGCCACGCCCACCAGCCAATCTGGAATGAGTATGCAAATTAACCTAACCAAGATGGCGGCAGTCACAGAGAGAGCAGGAGGCTTGGATTGCTCCCGGCCAGGGAGGAAGCCAAGCTTTCCACACACCCTGGCTAGCCCAGGCCTCCACTCAAGGCTACAAAGTTTCAATTATAGAAAATAAATAAATCCCAACAAAAATGGCAGCAGCCACCGAGGTGGAGAGAGCAGGAGGTTAGGGTTTCCCCCAGCGAGGAAGCCAAGCTTCAGTAGCTCTAGCCTGCCTTGGCCTCCGCTCAAGGCTACAAAGTTTCAATTATAGAAGATAAATAAATCCCAACAGAAATGGCTGTGGCCAAAGAGCATCTTGGCTCCACTCAATGCTACAAAGTTTCAATTATAGAAGGTAAATAAACCCCAAATACTAGGGCTTCTGCTTAGGTCACCAGGGGGCATGGCCAGCCTGCAAACCATCACAGGCCCCTTGCCCAGGCTGCCCCATGCCCCAAGGGAATCCCCACCCAGATCTGGGACACCCTTCAGGGAAAACCAGCTGGCCCCCACCTGTGCACCAGGACTCTAACCTATCTAATAAAAGAGTAATATGCAAATTGACTATCACTCCAACACACAAGATGGCTGCCCACATGTGGACACAAGATGGCCAGAAGAGGAGGGCAGTTGGGAGGGACCAGGCCTGTAAGGGAGGGCAGTTGTGGGCTATTAAGCCTGCAAGGGAGGGCAATTAGGGGTGACCAGACTGGCAGAGGAAGGAAGATGGGGGCAACCAAGCCTGCAGGGAAGGGCAGTTGGGAGCAAACAGGCTGGCAGGGGAGCAGTTAGGCATTAATCAGGCTGGCAGGTGAGTGGTTGGGGGGTGATCAGGCTGGCAGGCAGAAGCAATTAGGAGCAATCAGGAAGGCAGGCAGGCGAGCAACTGTGAGCCATCAGTCCTAGATTTAGGCCCCGTAGGATCAGGCCTAAACAGGCAGTTGGACATCCCTCAAGGGGTCTCAGATTGGAGAGAGTGCAGGCTAGGCTGAAGGACACACACCCCTCTGCACGAATTTTGTGCACCTGGGCTCTAGTGTGATATATTCAACAGTTTTAGGGAATAGGACATCAATATCTTTGGAGGATGGGGAATTATTACTCTACCTACCACAAAAATTATACTAAAATGAAAATGAAGAAACTACTATTATACTGAACTACATGAATGAATCTCACAAAAGACAAAATCAAGTAAAACTAAAGTATACATACAATGTAAGTTCTATATAAAGTACAAAAATAAGCAAAACTAAACTATGTTAAATAGGGATGCAAATATAGGTAGGAAGTCTGTTTTAAAAAAGTAAAGACATGATTTTTCACACACAAGAATGGATTCTTTGGGGATAAACAAGGGAGCTTCTGAGATGCTGGCAATGTTTCTTTTTTTCAATATACTTTTATTGATTTCTTTCTTTCTTTTTTTTTTTTTTTTAGAGAGAGAGGAAGGAAGAGAGAGAGAGATAGAAATGTCAATGAGACAGCTGCCTCCTGCATACCTCCCTACGGGGGATCAAGCCCACAACCTGGGCATGTGCCCTGACTAGGATTGAAGTGGCAACCTCTTAGTTCCTGGGTCAATGCTCAACCACTAAGCCACACCAGCCAAGTGGCAATATTCTATTTATTGAGCACTTGATTTTATAATTATTCTTTAAAAGATATGTTTCATGTACGCTAGTATTCTTTAAAAAAATATGTATTATGTACTTTATTATTCTTTAAAAGATATGTTTTATGTTCTCTGTGATTAATATATCTTCTACAGCTTATATCTTAAGAATAGTAACAGGTAGTATAATCATATAAACCAGAAGGAGGGAAAGCCAGACACAAAATAGAATAGGCAACAACCACCTAGCAGTGTGATAGACAGCAGGAGACTGTCCATTCTATGCAAGGTGAAAAACCAGTTAACCTGTGAGTTGAGCATGAAACAGAAATCTAAGTTCAGAGTAAAGAAATAGGCTTAGCCCAGATGTTTTGTCTCAGTGGTTTAGCGTCAAACAATGAACCACGAGGTTGCTGGTTTGGTTCCCAATCAGGGAATAAGCCTGGGTTGTGGGCTCCATCACTGTTGCCAGGGTGGAGGCAGGGGGGTTGTTGAAGGAGATTGGAGAGGGGCAACGCAGAATACAGCAGGTCAATGATGTTTCTTTTTCATTGATGTTTCTATCTCTCTATTCCTATCCCTTCCTCTTTCTCTAAAAATCAATAAAGAAAAAAATTAGGAGAATCCAAGATGGCGGCATAAACAACTACAGTGCTGCCTCACACAACAATTTCAAAACTACAACTAAAAGACAGAACGGACATCATCCAGAACCACAGGAAAGCTAGCTGAGTGGAAATTCTACAACTAGAAGAAAAGAGAGGGGCTCACAGAGACCCAGAGGAGCTGCAAAAAGCTGAGGTACGGAGACGCGCACTTGAAGAGAGCAGGTGCCGGAGAACCTGGCTAGCTTTCTCTGGCGGGAGGGAGACGGAGACTCTCAACGGCATTGAACCCCGTATCCTACGACACTAAACCCCAGATCCAACCAAAACTCATACGGGGAAAGTTTGGACTGTGAAAAAGGAGAAGTGCACGGAAATTTAGGGGAGTTACAAAAGACCAGAAGTCTGGTGACACACACAGCACTGCATGCAGAGGACCAACTGCTGATTGTGCCGCTGGCTTTCACACGTGGGTGGGAGACAGACCCACCCAACTGCACCACTTCTAACTTCACTAAACCCCAGTTTTGGGCGAAACCCTGGGGACCCAGACTCATATGGTCCCGAAGCACAGGGGAGCCGGAAAGGCAGCAGTCGAGAGGCACTGGAAGAGCACGTACACAGGGACTGCTCCAGCGATTACCCAGTCACATGAGACTCAGGTGCCGTGGAGGGCGGGGCCAACTGGAAGGCAAGGTGGTCCATTAAGCCTTGAGACTCCACCCATCTCAAGCTCAACAGAGAGGCTTGCTAGTCTGGTATCATAAGGCTGTATCCAACAAAGAAGTTCTCCCAGCATAGTGAAAATGCCAAGACATGGGAAGGGATCACAAACAAAAGAAATGGAGGAAAACAAATGACTGGATATAGAGTTCAAAACTACGCTTATAAGGTTTTTCAGGAATCTCCTAGAAAAGATGGATAAATTTAGCGAGACCCAAGAGAAGATGCAAAAGAACCAACTAGAGATGCAAAAGAACCAACTAGAAATTAAACATACACTGACTGAATTAAAAAATATTGTACAGAGACCTAACAGCAGACTAGAGGAAGGCAAGAATCAAGTCAAAAATTTGAAATATAAAGAATCAGAAAACATTCAACTGGAAATGCAAGAAGAGAAAAGAATCCAAAAATGTGAAGATAATGTAAGGAGCCTCTGGGACAGCTTCCAGCATACCAACATCAGAATTATGGGGGTGCCAGAAGAAGTGAGAGAGCAAGATACTGAAAACCTACTTAAAGAAATAATGACTGAAAACTTCCCACATCTGGTAAAAGAAATAGACTTACAAGTCCAAAAAGTGCACAGAACCCCATATAAAAGGAATACAAAGAAGACTACACCAAGACACATCATCATTAAAATACCAAGAGCAAAAGACAAAGAGAGAATATTAAAAGCAGCAAGAGAAAAACAGTTCATTACCTACAAGAGAGCACCCATACGATTGTCAGCTGATTTCTCAACAGATATGATGCAGGCCAGACGGGAGTGGCAAGAAATATTCAACATGATGAATAGCAAGAACCTACAACCAAGAATACTCTATCCAGCAAAGCTATCATTCAGAATTGAAGGGCAGATAAAGAGCTTCACCAATAAGAAAAAGCTAAAGGAGTTCATCAAATCCAAACAGTATTATATGAAAGGTATTCTTTTAGAAGAGGAAGAAGAAAAAGGTAAAAGATAAAAAATTATGAACAACAAATACGTATCTATCAACAAGTGAATCTGAAAATTAAGGGAATTGAAGATTTGATCAACAGAATAAAATGGTGAATATAATAGAATCGGGAGCACAGAAAGGGAGTGGACTGATAATTATGAGGGGGCAAAGAGGGAGGGGTGTACAGGAAGAGACTGGACAAAAATCATACACCTATGGATGAGGTCAATGGGAGGGAGCTAAGGGTAGAGGGAAGGAAGGGTGAGAGCCGGGTGGAGGGGAACTATGGAGGGGAAAAAAAGAGAAACAAATGTAATAATCTGAATAATAAAGATTTTTTTTAAAATAACAACAAAAAGAAAAAAATTAAATATAGAAAGGCTTAGAATCCATACACAATTTACAATATCTTCTTATTAAGCTATGAATATTTTTAGTTTAAGAACAGAAATCTACTCATCTTTGTATTTTTAGTACTAGCATAACACTTTTTTACAGAACAATTTTTCAATCGATTTTTTTGAAATATTTTTAAAAATATGTTTTTATTAATTTTTTAGAGAGAGAGGAAAAGAGAGGGATACAGAGATTAAAAAAAATTGATGAGAAATATCAATCGGCTGCCTCCTACATGCCTCCAGTGGGCATGCAACCCAGGAATGTGCCCTGACTGGGAATCAAACCTGTGACCCCTTGCTTCATGGGTAAATGCTCAACCACTGAGCCACACCAGCCAAACTGAAATAAATTTTTAATAATTTTCACTGATTTCAGAGAGGAAGAGAAGAGGGAGAGACAGAAACATCAATGATGAGACAGAATCACTGATCTGTTGCCTCCTGCATGCCCCTCTGGGGGTGGAGCCTGCAACCTGGGCACATCCCCTGAGCAGGAATCAGGATTTCCTGATTCCTAAGTGGATGCTAAACTACTGAGCAATACCTACTGTGCTCAAGAGATTTTTAATGATTGAAATGTCTTTCACCTCCTATACGTTTTGCTTGATTTTGTAGTCCTCAAGCAAATAATTGACAGTCAATTTAAAAATTCAACATATAATCATTCAATAAATTATTATGAATACATTAAAGAGTAGAAAGAAGTATAATGCATGGGACAGTTTGATCGTATAGTTTCTCAGAGGAGGTAGAGAGGATTTACAGTGATTTGGTAGATGGCAAAATAAACACAAATTCCTTCCATTCCTCAATATCCTTCCCTTTACAACTCTCATCAACAGGCAGAATTTCTTTCTCCATCCTAGAAATCAGGTGCAGCTCTGTGACTTGTTTTGACCAATGAGACATCAGCAAACATGACCCCAATGCTTGAAATGATTTATGCATTGGAAATTTGCCCTGTTTTGCTGGTTTGGAATTCAGATTGTGAAGAAACCCATGCTACCTCACAAAGTGAGCCCAGACAAGTTCAAAAAATCCATTCAGCTGGGCCCAGTCAAACTGCCAACCTATGGAATAGTTAACTAATATGTTGTTATTTTAGCCTCTAAACTTTGGAATGGTTTGTTTCAAGGCAGAATCTAACTAACTGAGGAGGTAAGCAAAGGAAATGAGCACAGCATACAAGTGCATGGGTAACTGAATGCAGGAGATTAGGAGATTAGTCTAAAAGGAAAAGAGTTCTGATTGTGGATAAAGAATACATAGACCTGAAAGACAAACTGAGTTAAGACTAAAAATCAGGCTAGATACAGGATAGATTTTATTCTATTTCAGCAGACAAAAGAGAGCCACTGAAGAACTTCAGAGCAAGAAAAGATATAGTATAAGAGGAAAGGAAATCTAGTTAGGACTACTATAATCTAGATAGGCTAAAGTAATAAAATTCAAAATTATACTACATTTGGGGCGAAGCTAGATAATTCACTAAACAGATAACAGCATGGTTTTATAAATGCCACATACAGTTTATATAAGATTCTGCTCTTTAATAGAAATATAGGAAATTTATTTTTACCTATAATTTTAATCTCAATGGGAAGTGCTAGAATTAATCATCAAAAGAGCTTAAGATGTGTCTAAAGGGTAAGAAAATACTTTTACTCTCTTTTTGAGCATAAAGATAATATATAGATTTCTAGTGATACCATATCTATAAAATATGACTTTTCTTTGAGATTTAAATATACCAGACCATTTCAGCTTCAGACCTCCACAATGTATAAGGGACCAGATTTACCCTCCTATCTACAAACTAGAAAAACAGACAAAATATATGAAACAATGGATTTTAGACACAAGACAACAGGGAGTACAACACAGGGGTCCAAAGAGAATGGAAACAAGTGAAGTAAGCCTTACAACTGCCCCCACCTCACTGCCTAGGGAGTTTCCAGGCCACAGCACAGTAACAAGAAACCTAAAGAGAAGCCAGAAATCTCTGTGAGTTGAGGAAACAGAATTGAAAATTTTGGGGAGGCAAAGGAAGGGCAGAACACTGGAGAGAGCTGTGTAAAGAATGAGCTCTGAATATCTAGAGAGGGTTCCTTTTTTTTTTTATAATATATTTTATTGATTTTTTTTTTTACAGAGAGGAAAAGAGAGGGATAGAGAGTTAGAAACATCAATTAGAGAGAAACATGGATCAGCTGCCCCCTGCATACTTGCTACTGGGGATGTGCCCACAACCAAGGGTTCCTCTTAAGGCTTTGGCTGAGTCCTTATCAGTGCATGTGTGTGAGGAAACAATCAAGGCCAGGGAAAGGACTACTGGAAAGGGGCAGATGGAAAAATTCATGATACTCACAAAGGGCCATGAATAGTTTGTATATTCACCAGAGTGAAAAAGACCAAAAACAATGAGGGCCTTGAATGAATCAAGCTATCTTTAAATAACTGTGCCCCAGAACAAATCCCAAAATATTTAAACAAATATATCCAACACATAACAATATAAAATCACAATGTCTGGAATTCAAACAGAATTACCAGGGCTGCAAGCAAAGAGAAATATTACTCAAGAAAAGCAGAAATACTACAGGTGATAGAATTGGCAGACAAGGACTTTAAACAACTATTATAAATATATTCAATAGAGTAAAGAAAACATAGAAAAGCATAAGCATGAGAGAAATGAAAGGTATTTGAAAATTAACTTCTAGGCATGAAAAGTATATAGCTGAGATAAAAAGTACATTGGATGGGCCTGGGCAGGGTTCCTCAGTGAAAGAGGTCATGGTTCAGGGCACATGCCTGGGTTGTAGGTTCAATCCCCAG